>WIWV01000128.1:0-81393 GCA_014839625.1 Penicillium ucsense | reverse complement strand
GTATAGTAGTATTTATAGCTACTATAGGTACTAAAGGTTCGAAGGAATTTATAATATTTCGGACTTAGCTACGTAGTTACGGTAATATAAATATCAGATCTTCTAGCGTAATCGTCGGCGGTATAGGAATAGCTAGTAATTTCCTAGTAATTTCTTCCTTACGCTAGATAGTACTATCCGCGGAAGGTTTTAGACGTTTTTAGATAGTTACCGAGTTTCCTAGGCCGGACTTATAGGTAGGTATCGAAAATCTTATATCTTAGCTAGCCCTCTAGGTTTAACTATCCTAGCTATAGATTTCTTCTGTAGAAGAAATTCGCGAAGGGGCTAGTACTACGTCTACTATTATATTATCCTCGTCCTCGTTAATAGTTATAGGGCGGTATCTACTCGGTTATATACTATATATTTTCGTATAATTTCTAGATTAATTAGAACGCTTACGACTAGCTAGTTATCTATTAATCGCGAAGACTTCTCCCTTATATATTTTATCTTCACTCCCTTCTAATCCTTTAAAGTTAGTATCCTTTCCTAGGGAAATCCCTACTAAATCTATCTAGATAGTATAAATTTACGGAGTATAGTAAGAATAGACCCCTAAATATAATCGAGACGTAGTAGTAGCAGAGACTATATTAATATTTATATATCGATTCTTCTACTACTAATACTAGTCCGGAATTATATCCTTCTAAAATTAGTTACCTCTCTTATATATCTCCGGTCTATTCTTACCGATCCTACCGAGTACTACTCGATTTAGTTTATTTCGGTAGTATAATCCTTTATTTTATATACTTAGGTAGATAGGATAACCGGTTACTTAATACCCTTTATTACTATACTAATAGTAACTATTAGATAGCTATCTTATAGGCACAGAAGTAGGGTTATTATAGCTATTATTTTTCGTTATTAGATACTAAACTAATATTCTCTACTTATTAGTAGCCCTCTGCTAGTCTTTAATAACCTTTAGTATATTTACCGATAGACTATTAAAAGCTTTTATTAAATTTTCTAAATCCTATCCTCTTAGAGAGCCCGTATTCTTAATCGCAGAGTCTCTATTTCTCGGAGCGTCTCTTATTTTCTGTCCTTTATACGATTTTTCTATAAAATCCGCGTAGACCTAAATCTCTTTCTCGGATACTATATAGCCTATAGTAAGATTATAATCTTTCTAGTCCTAATTTAGATCCCTAGCCGTCTTTTTAATCTAATCGAAAGAGATCCGTCTTTTACTCCTAGAAAATTAGTTAATATTAATTTTCTCCTTCTTAATTAGTTTCGATCTTAACTTTTCCGGAAGTCCTTCGATAAACTAAGTATATTACTCTAGATCGCTAATATCTCCTCTTTTTACTAGGTAGGATAAAATAGACAAGAACGTAGTTAAGTAGATAGGGAAATTATCCTACTTAATACGATTTCTACAGAAACTCTATAGCTAGGTATAAGTATAAGTAGCCTATAAGCTATCTATATTATAGTATTAGTCCTTAAAATCTCTGAAGAACTCCTATTTATTTCTGACTTACTAATTCAGATTTACTTTAACATATATATACTATAGCTAACTATAGTAATTAGGGAGAATATCGAGAATTCGCGCGTTATCTCTTATCTTATAGCGCTTATATATATACTTAAAACTATCTAGGAATTCTAATATATTTCTGCCTTCGAATCGTAGCGTACTAGGGATCCCTAGCTTAGGTATAGTCCTAACTATATATCGTAAAGCTTATATCTCCGAATTTAGCGTATAAGCCTATATTAGTATCGGCGAAGGAACTAGTCTCGGTAGTAGCGGTAGCGGTAGAGGTACTCTCTCGCTAAACCCCTTAGGCGATCCTTTAGCGGACTTAGAAGGGGCGCGATCGTGATTATAGGGATCACGATAGGCGTTAAAGATAGCTATATTCGTAGGTATATCTAAAGATATTTTATAGCCTTCCGATTATTAAGGTTTTAATAACTATTTTTTATTCGATGGTTCTATTAAATTCGGATATTTTTAGGGGTTTTCTAGTATAATCGTATCTAAAGGGGTACTATATATTTCGAAAAGAAGTTGACTCTTTAAGTTATTTCCGATCTTAATCCCCTAATTAAATCGTAGTTAGGTAGGGATTTCTTCTACAGAAGAAATCCCTAGCTACTATCTTAGTATAGTATTCTTCTTCTTTAATATAGTATTCTCTTTTAGTAGGACCTTTATATTCGTAGTCTATAGTAGCTATTCTATAGTAATATACTAGCTCTATATAAAATTTAGATATACTAAGTTTATTTATTAATATAATTAGTCTAGAGGTATTTTTAGTAGTCGAATTAGTATCTCTCGATTATCTTAGTATCGATTAGCTAATAATCCGCGAATAAGATATATATATCGATCTAATGAGGGTATCGTCTCCTCGGTAAGACTCGCTATAGGTATAGCCCCCTACGTATAGCTAAAAGTCGCGTATTTAGCTATAATATGAGCTATAAGTTTCGAATAATAGTCTTAATCTCTTCGATTTCCGTTAGGGTTAAACGCGTTACCTACTTTTTCTACAGAAAAGTCTAGAATTTCTTAATTATAGCGGTCTTAGTAGTAGTAGTAGTAGTAGTTATTTTAGTCGTCTTAGTCTTAGCGATTATATTAGCGGTCGGTAATTTAGTAGTATTAATCTTAGTATTAGTCTCCGTAGTAAATCCTTCTATAATTATATCGTAGTAATAGTATATTCCTCTATCTTAGTTACCTTTATTACGAAAATCCCCTTCGTCGGTTACTAATAAAGAGAGGAATACTCAAGGCAGTCTGATCTTACTAGATAGATCGAGTCATAGAGGAACCAAACTAAAACCACAAGCAAGTAAATCCTAGAATCCTCTAAGATGATCGCGTAGTCCGATATTAGGAACCATAGGCAGGAATCAAAACGAGTATGACATTGTAAGTGTAAAGAATCTGACTATAAAGACCTTTTAGACACAAACTGTTGATCAGACCGAGGTAGTTAATTATTCCCTATCCCGAATCCCGTATCGCAAGGACTAAATAATATCTCCAGACTCTAAGGCCATCAGGCACCCGTACCTCCGCAGGAAAACTACTCTAAGTATATACAACCGAATCCCCTACTATAATATTTAAATATTTAGTACTACTACTACCGGTTATTTATATTATAGATAGTCTAACGTGTAATGTTATAATTAGCTATAATCTTTATTACTAGTTCACCGGTATCTAGGGTAGTAAGGATAGCGGCTCTTTAAATAGTTAATAAGTCTACTAATTTTCTACGATTCCTACTTATTTAGGTACCGGAGGGAGCTATTCTACTAGAGTAGTAGTTAGTTAAAGTTAGGAGGTTATTATAGGGGGAATAGGACGGAGGGTAGAGTATCTAACTATCTATAGACTTATGAAACCTCTTATACTTCTCTAATCTAATATAATCTCTTAATATTTACTTAGGATAAATAGGATTAGTTTAAGAAGGATCTAGTCTTCTAACAAAATATAGGAATATATTATCTAAAAAGAGAGAGAAAACTATTACTCAATATATCCTTAACTAATATTATAAGAAGATTAATACTGAAAATAGAGTAAATCATAAAAAGCTAAAAGATTAGTAAGAGCTTTAGTTCTTCTCTAACTCTAACTAAGCTCAATTAGATAAGAAAGGTATTTCTCTCTAAGCTACTCCGAAGTATTAGAATACTAATACTAATAAATATACACTATTTAATAAACTACTTACTATTATGATCTCTATAGGAATAAACTAAAATTAAAAATTTACTCTGTTTTTTACTAAATAATACTAAAAATTAACTATTAATCTATTTTCTCTATCTCTTTTTATTTACATAGATAAGCTAGACTAATTTGACTAACTTATTAATTTGTAGCTTCTTTTTATTATTAATATTATTATTAATGATCTTGTTATACTTAAATAAAAAGATCTTTAAGATAAACCAAGTTTTATCTAAGCTCTTATAAATCTTATTAATCTCTTAGTATATCTACTTAATAGACCGGAAATCCTTATTATAATATAGATTAGGAATATTTAGAGGATTAAAGAACTAGCTATTACTATAAAAAATCCTTTCAGATATATTTTTTTATAATTCTTTCAGTAAAAGTCTTACTTATTTTAGATTATATACTATAATTAAGTCCTTTATAAATAAGCTCTATATAACTATTTTATCTATAATTAGGCTCTTTTTTCTTGAGATTAGATACTCTATTAATATCCTTCTAAGTCTAGGAATAATCTAAAGACTATTTTAGTTATAAAGAACTCTTTCTTTAATTTAGAAACTAATTTATCTTCTTTATCTATATTATTAGCTAATTTATCTTTTTAGTATCTAGTAATTATATAAGCTAATAAAGAGAAATAATCTTATAATATAGCTTATAAATATATTTAGATAAGATAGATTCCTTTCTAAAGCTAAAGGATCCTAAATTAAAGCTATAATTTCTATAAGATCTCTAGAGTATCAACTTTCTACTAGTAATAGTAATATAATATATTTTAAATAGGCTATTCAGACTCCTATAGTAGATAAACTCTTTCCTAGATAGAGTCTATTAGCTAGCTTATTAAACTAAATAAGCCTATATCTACTAATAGGATTATTAAGATATTAGTAGTCAAAAATAATACTAGTTATATAATACTAGATATTAGTTCATAGATAGATTCTAGTAGTAGGATAATAGATTCGGAATAATAGATCTAAGTCCTATATAAAGATTCCTATATATTATATTCTATTATAAAAGATCTAGATAACTTATTATTTTTCATGAATTAATAAAAGTTATAGATTACTAGAGTAGGTTGTTTGAGCAAAAGTTTATAAAAACTTTATAGTACCTACCTTTTTAAGGGTAGATAAAGTTTAGACCCGCTTTCGCAATAAAGGCTAAAATCAGGTATTAAGTTAGCTCATAAGGAGAGGGTAAGGGAATAGATTAGCCAACTAGAATTATATAACTAAAGAGCCCGGGTCGTAAGGAACTTAAAGACATGCGATCTTAGCTAGGTCTAAAAGTAGGTCCTCCTAGTAGCTATATTACTAGTATCACGCTTAACCTTCGCCTAATCCGGCTATCTTAGGTATTTATGACTTATAAATACCTAAGATAGAGCTAGCCGGATTGAGTAGCTTTTTGTTAACCGCTTTGCCTAAGGTTTACGCCTGACCGAAAAGGGTATATAAAAACTTCTTATGAACATTTACTAAAACTACCTAGTAAGAACTAAGAAAAGATTTATCTCTAGTTATATATCTCTTTTCTAGTTTTACTTCTAGTTATTTAATCCTAGATAGATTAGGTCTCTTCTAGTAGAAGGATATCCTATATACTAATTACTATAGAGTAGAGTTTTTTAGGGTTCAGGTCCTCTTTTATATCATTATATAATTTTACAGTAATTCAGTGTAGCTAGAGGAAGATTACTTAATACTATAGATAGTTGTTAATTTAAGCTAGATCTTTAGGGATTATTTAGTCTCGAGAGCTTAGTAGAAGTAGTTTCAAGTAAGCTGTTACTCTCAAGTAGTTAAGTATAGAGGCTTAGCTAATATAAGGATTTACTACTAGATAAGATCTAGAGGATAGATAGGATATATTTCTTCTAAGTATAGCTACGGATATAACTATATATATACTAGCGGGAGGGCTAGAGGTCTGACGTAACTGTCCGGAGCCGTACGATAATGATATAGGCTTATCTAGCTCTAGTTATCGGAAAAGGGAAGGGTTAGGCCGTTAGGGTACCTAAGGTAGCTATAGGCCCGGGATTATAATTAGATAATCTATAGCTATGGAATTATCAGATAACTTATAGCTGGGAAATATTAGATAATTCCATATAATAGCCTAGCTTCAGGCCTGAATATCCTTCTATAGTATTATAAGAGCTAGGCTCCCGGATCCTATTATCCTATATACTCGAACTAAGGATTTAGAATCTCTCTGGTATCTTTACCCTACTACTTTAGCTAATTAGTCGATCGATTGATTACTAATAAGGAAGTTAGAAGGAATCTCTCTATAATACAGGGAGTAAGGAGTCTAAGGACTATAAGACAGCTATCCGTAAGGGGACTAATAGGATCCTTAAGAATTAGTCTTTATACTTATCTAACTATTACGAGCTATCTCTTTCTTAACGATTAAGTCTAGCTATCTTACTAAAGTAGTTAGCTTAATATTCTGATTTTATATCTCTTTTCTAAGTATATTGAATTAAATATTCTATATTTAGATAGTAAAGTGGAGATCGATTCCTGTTAGGCTCTAGCCGGGTGTAGAAGGCTTCTGTCTTATACTGAGGGACCTATAAACCTATATATAAGATAACCTCTCTTCCTTTCTCCTTCACATTGATCCATGTTGTGTTTCTCCTTCCTCCTTCCTTCCAGTAGATCAATATCTACAAATAAGTATATTACCAAGACCTATGATATGCTAAATTGACGTCGCCGTGACGCGGGCCTTCATCTCTGCAGCAGTAGTCAAACTATTACTAAGTTGCAGTGAGCACTGAGCCGAAAATGATCAGTCACGAGATACTTGTGGTTGGACTACTCAGTTCTAGATAAGCTTACTTGAGGTATCCATGGTAGGTCTATACATATCGTAATAGTGAGCTGTGCTCCAAAACCACGGCAGACGATAGGAGCACTTGGAGAGGACCTTAAGTTAGTTCACGAAGATATGGTATGGGCCGAATTGAGAGACCACTGCACTGCATCAGCAATATCGCCGGGAAGATTATTAGAACGAAGATGAGAAAGAAAATCCCAAGGTCTCCGTAAAATTGATTCGCAGTCCAAAGGAGCAATTACACTCTAGGGCACTGGATCTTTGTTAGAAGGCTAGTATGTTCGTTCCAGACTGTTCCAGACTGCCCTTATCGGCCGCCCTACCACGCTACCGTGCTCGAATACGGCGTGGCTTCGGCTAGGCTCCACTTACCGTAGAGTGTCGGAAGAGAAACGGATGAAACCAGGCGTATCCACATCGGCTTGCCGTTCGGACATTGTGTTCCGTGCTTACGCTAGAATTTTCCAGTGGTGCTCACCGAAGGATTCTGTTCATGAGAAGTCCATCTCCCCTAAAGATGCATCACAGTGGGATCGGTTGCAACTAAACAGTGGATGTAATTCCAATACACTCCAGCATGGGGTAGCATTCCTCTCAATTTACGCGTTTCAACAACCTAGAGCGTGAAGCGAGGAAGAGCAAAGGGCAATGCTTCTCAAGCCAACCATGCTTTTACATCTTGAGACAGTATGTGCCAATGTGGACTGCCATGCTGCACAAATGATGCGCGGCATGGGATGGATGTCTCATGGAAATGACTGAAGTTCTAGAAACAGAAACGCCAAGAGAAAAACCAACCCAGGAATGGCTACCGATGATGCGCGGCCCACATTTCTGAGATGGACCTCTCCCTGCAGCACTAGTTCAATCCGAATCCTTCAAAGCCTTGAGACGGTTTGCTAATCATTACAGATCACTCATCTGCCAGAGTCCGTGGCTCCACCGAGTACTTCACTGCTAGTCATCGATTATGCGATGGACCCTTCAAGGCGCTGGTTAATGAGGACCCATTGTTCGGAATTCTCTGACACAGTCAAGCTTCTAGGTCGATCGGTGCTGTATATATAAGGACAATAGAAATTCCCCTCCAGTCGCACTAAGCCGTAGACCAATTCTACAGTAAAAGACGAAACTTCAATCAGATTCTCTGCTTCTGGCACCACGCGCGCCAGGATGTTCCTCCTTCCTTCTCTGGCCCTTGCGGCTCTTTCATTAGGTGTCTCTGGATCACCCACCTCGTCCCCTCACTACGACTTTGTCATTGTTGGTGGAGGCACCAGTGGACTTGTCGTCGCCAACAGGCTGTCCGAGCTGCATAATGTCACAGTTGCTGTCATCGAGGCTGGAGAGTCGGTATTGAACAACTTCAATGTGACCAATGTCATGGGCTACAGTACCGCCTTTGGAACCCAGGTTGACTGGGCCTACCAAACTGAGAATCAGACGTACGCCGACGGTCTGCAACAGACGGTTCGCGCTGGAAAAGCGCTCGGTGGCACGAGCACAATCAATGGTAACTCGCTCTTGGCCCGCCTCTTTCTTCAACCTCATTTCCGAGTACTGACTTGAGCTTTCCTCGGCACACAGGAAACTCGTACACTCGAGCTGAAGATTTGCAGATCGACACCTGGGAAGTGGTGGGCAATAAGGGCTGGAACTGGAAGAACCTACTCACCTACTACAAGAAGTCGGAGGGTTTCGAAGTGCCCACAGAGGACCAGATCGCTCACGGGGCCAACTACAACGCCAGCTACCACGGCTTGGATGGACCTCTGAAGGTTGGATGGCCATATTCGATGACCAACAGCAGTGTCTTCCACGCCCTGAAGGATACCATGGAGAAGATGGGTATGAACTACAACCCCGAGTCCGAGGGCGGCAAGATGGTCGGTTTCACTGTCCATCCGGATACTGTGGACCGGGAGAAGAACGTCCGCGAGGACGCAGCCCGTGCCTACTACTGGCCCTACGAGACCCGTTCAAACCTTAAGATTATCTCAAACACCCGGGGAAACAAGATTATCTGGGCCAACAGCACCGCGGGCGGCGATGCCGTTGCTGCAGGAGTGGAAGTGACCACTGAGTACGGCACAGAGATCATCTATGTGGACCGCGAGGTTATCCTCTCGGCAGGTGCGCTGCGGTCTCCGGCTCTGCTCGAGCTCTCTGGCGTCGGTAACCCGGCTTTGCTGGGTCAGCACGGTATCCCCGTCAAGGTCAACCTCACCACCGTCGGCGAGAACTTGCAGGATCAGACCAACAACGCACTTAGCTGGGCAGGTGTCGACACCGTGACGGGTCTGGCGACCTTCTCTGCGCTTCCATCTGTCAACCAGCTCTATGGTGACAAGGCCGATGCGCTGGCCGCTTCTGTCAAATCCCAGCTCGCTAGTTACGCTCGCACTGTTGCCCAGGCCTCTAATGGCGTGCTTAAGGAGGCCAACCTTCTCGAAGCATTCAATCTTCAACATGACATGATTTTCAAATCGCAGGTCCCCTACACCGAAATTGTCTTCTCTCCTCTCGGTCAGTCTTTCGCGGTTGAGTACTGGCCTCTACTGCCCTTCTCTCGCGGTCACGTCCACATTCGTTCCGCCAATGCCTCCGACTTGCCCGCCATCAACCCCAACTACTTTATGTTCGCGCAGGATGCCGAGGCTCAAGTGACAGTCGCCAAGTACATTCGCAAATCTATGGCCACAGCGCCTGTAAGTGGTTTGATTCGCGAGGAGCAGTCTCCTGGCCTTGAGGTTCTTCCCACCGATGCTTCCCGCGAAACCTGGGACAAATGGGTCAAAGCCCACTGTAAGTTCATTCGCTCCCCTCGCCTCCGTTCATCTTCTTCTCTATTATCGACTTTCAGGCGACAAGCATTGAAGTATAGAAAAGCAATACTGACTCGCCATTTCTTTGAACAGACCGTACCAATTACCACCCGGTTGGCACTCTCAGCATGCTTCCCCGCGAGAAGGGTGGAGTGGTCAGCCCCGAGCTGAAGGTGTACGGTACCAAGAATGTTCGCGTGGTCGATGCATCTGTTCTGCCCTTCCAGCTCTGTGGCCACCTCGTCAGCACTCTGTATGCTGTTGCCGAGAAGGCATCAGACATTATCAAGGAGAGCTACTGAGGCAGAACTATACAGACACGGTTCAATGATGCGAAAGCAAAAGACGAGTTGCATTGAATCAAGAGAGCATTCTTAGAAAGCATTTATTTCTTTATTTAATCTCAATATTTTGAATTGTTCATCGATCGTTGAGGAAACAGGCAATTAGTCTGTAGTGCATAATTAGCACTGGCTTCGTCATACTTATATGAGTCTGCTCTCTGAGCCTTCTGAGGCCCAGAAACATCTGTCACGACGACCAGAATAAGGCCGAAATCCATTCAGCCTGAGACTGGCTGGGGAGTTGGAGCGACCAGACTTGGATACAGGTCATTTCCTTCCATCATGACGCTAATAGTCCCTGCGCGACTTGATGTGCGAATTCAGAGACACGCCTGTTGTCACCGAATAGATGCTTGCGCGCCTTCTTCATTGGCAACGTGAGGGAGAAGCATGGCGAGTTGTCAGGGGTTTCGATTGCATCATGTGAGTGAGCTCGATATTTTACAGCTATGACAAGCTCAAAGGCATATTTCAAGTGTCTTGATTATTTCATGGGCAAATGTTCCCTACTTGAAACTTCTTTCCGATAAGTGAGAGAGCGCGGGGTTTTGCAGAGCGCTCGTGTAGAGAGCCATATTGCGGCGCGGTGCGAGAGCACTGCGGTAGATCAGTCAATCAGTTCCTCGCTTTTGGGCAAAGAGCGAACACCTTCTTTCTGAGCGCTGAAACGTGCTGGTTTGTGCTCAGTTGTCTTCCTTTGTTGATGTGTCCTATTTCAAACCTTATTTTGAAGATCAGACCGATATTTCCTGCGGGCCTCTGGAGTTTCGATTGATCCAGATAGTCCCTCACATGGACACACAACACAACAACTTTTCTGCATTGAGCATCGAGACTCAATTAGCTCAACAACGGCAAATTCCTCCATTCCTCTCGCCCGGCCATTCAAATAAGAGTTTGCTCAAAATCTTCTCCACTCAACTCCAGTGGAAGCAGCACATATCCATGCATTATTTACAACTCACCTTCTCTTCGGCCAAGGAAATCCATCTGGGTATATCCCGTTGGATTGCTTCACTTGCCCAATTTAGTCCACTTTCACTTTCCTCATTATGATTTAAAAGGCACTTCCTGCTGGATGTGCTGTCTGTGGCCACAAAGATGATCTTCTCATTTGCTCTGGCTGCAAAGCGTTGCCCTACTGCGGTCGCGACTGTCAGATCGCGGATCGACCAGCACACAAAGCTGCGTGTAGCGCCATCAGAAAAGCACGTAACGTGATGGAGCATGAGGAGCAGAAACTTCGAGATCATCCTGGAGATGTCATGATGTCTAAAGATCCTTTCACCAGCTGTGTTGGACACTTCTGGGGGGTGTTCGAAACGCGCGACTACATGCGAGCCCGTTACAGGCTGGTGAGAAACATGGAGTCGGTTGATCATGTCGTGTCTGTCACCGCAAGATTGGACCACTGTATGGATTTGCTGCGACTATGCCGTGGGGACAATATGGGCGTGCGGAGCCTCGTGCCTGGACTGCTCATCCGTCTCCAAAGAGACCAGGATTCCTACGACTTCATCAAGTGGTGGGCAAACACCCTGGAGAACTCCAATTTCGATTGGGGAGACACTAGTCTGCCATACCTCGATGTCAAAGATGCCGACATGTTCGAGTCCGTCGAGCGTTTCTGCCACTCATTCTTCGATCTCAGCCACAGAACCTGTGTGTGCCTCTTGAAGATCAGATTGCTCCTTGAGCTTGTGCGGCTGGAACAATCGACGGACAGCCTCGGCCCGTCCCCTCATCCTGTCATCTCCGCCATGCTTAAGTCACCAAACCCGATCAGTTCCGCTGTGGGCGCTTCCCAGGCCATCATGTCCAGCGACAGCAATGCACGCAAGGCGATGATTGACACATTGAAGCAACAAATCGATGCTCTGTATGAGGCAGTCCAGAAGGCCAACGAGCACTTCTGGCATAATCTTACTGATCCTGACGTGGACCTGGATAATATGCCGTCCAGTTATACGAGGGGTAGCGTGGAAGAATCGCAGCTGACCGTGGGTGATAACTTTTTTGCATGGGTCGAAACACCGGGAGCTCTCGCCTTCATCGTAACAAAGTTCTATGGTTAGATTCGATGGAGTCCGATCTTGAGGGGTGTGTGCGGGAGATTTGGAACAAGCAGACATCGAAATGCGGGTAGTCTCGACCCTCATGCCCGCTCAGGTGGGAGTTACGGTGATGCATGGATTTCTGTCACTCTGTGCATTCTTCATTCTATCTGCACGGCGATTCATTGTTGATTAAGGTTGTTAGAATGTAACCCTTTGACTTACGAATTTGACCTGGTTGACCTCTCACGAAGCTGGCGTGATATAAGCAATAGAGCTCAAAGCAAGTAAGCCGAGAGCAAAGGAGAAACTGTGTCCTCGATCAGAATCTCAACACCTTAGCAGACGAAGAGGAATCTCCCAATTTGAAATCTCAGAGATTCGCCTTTGGCTTGGCTTCGAAAGCTTCGAGCCCCCTAATTACAACCAATTTGGCCGTACCATTTCTCCAAATCTAAAGAAAGAAGGACTGCAGGATCGAGTGCTGAAATGCCTTTTGCATAAGGAGCCTCGAAAACCGCGTTTGTGCTCTCACTTCCTTTGACTTCATTCACTGCTCTTGTTGAGGGAGTTCCATGCCGGATCTTTCCAGCTGGAAGCCCCCATACCAAGCTTCATATAGTGCCCACTGATTTTCTTTCTTCGTGGGAAATTAAGGCTCCTTCTTCTTCTTCTTCTTCTTCTTCTTCTTCTTCTTCTTCTTCTTCTTCTTCTTCTTCTTCTTCTTCTTCTTCTTCTTCTTCTTCGGCGGTTTCCTTCCTAGCTTGCCAACAGCTGTGAAGTTTTTCGCTCATTTCTGAGGCCCTGTTGCCCTGGGGGTTTTCATCGTCCGTTCTGCAAACTCATCATGGCACCAAGGCGGCCGCTCCAGAGAGCGAGCATCATCAGGTCCAAAGAGACCATTCACTCTCAAAAGCCATCTGTGTCAACAAGGCAGTCTTGGAAAAGATCCAGAAATGTCTCGATCGCGCTTACCATGCCAATGCGTCGGAATCCGAGGCCAAGGCCGCTCTCTTCATCTCTCAGCGACTCATGAAGGAGCACAGCGTCACCCAGGCCGATCTAATGACCAACGATAAGGAGAGCAGCAAAGCACGCTACGGCGGCGAGAGCAATGTTCGGGTTGACAAAGTCGCAGGTGTATCCAACAAGATAAAACTAGAGACCTTTGCGATGAAACTATCCTGGGCTATGTGTGTCTTCTTCGAGTACTTCACGACTTACGTGGATACTCATATCAAAGGGACTTTCTATGGAATCGCAGAGAACGCCATGGCGGCTGGGAGTGCTTTCAAAATGACACACAACCTTGTCGAGTGGGCGTGTGCCTACAAAGGTGGGACCCCGAGTTTCAGCTACTCTCTCGGTGTGGCAGACGGGTTGGTAGCCATGGCCAATCTTGAAAAGGAGCGAGAGCTGGAAGGTGTTCGACTCAAGGAATTGGAGTTCAAGGCGGCTGAGCGAAGCAACCAGTCGTCCCGAGAGCTATCGAGCTCAGAGAAAGGGGTAACAGCTCCTTTGACACAACTTCATAATGTTCTCGATGCTGTGCTTGGTCGTATCGCGTTGAGCAATCATGAAGATTCGGGAAGCGACTGTGGCGGCCACGGCGTAACCGACTTTAGAGTAGAGGACGCCAGAAACATCAGATTCGAAGAGGTCGATGCGGCCATTGATAGGCTTGTGAATCACGAGCCAGTGGGTTCATCAGCTCTCACTCATGTCCCCTTGGCAACAACAGCCACAGAGGCAGAGGTCAAGACTCAGGACCAATCTCCGACTCCTGCGCCGTCGCTGTGGAAGTCTGAACGGCAACTTGTTCAATTTCGCGCAAATTCAGAGCGAGTCGCAGATGACTATTTCAAGGAACGAAACATCACGCTCTCAAACGGAAACAGAAAGAGACCAATGGTTCGAGACCATGATGCATATGGTCAAGGTTGGAAGGACAGCGGGAAGATCAATGTCAAGGAAGGAACATGGCAGTAGAGAGAGGTTCTCGGATCTCTTATTCCATCTGCAGGAAGCTGTGTTTCCATCCATTTATGTGCCTACTGTGACGAGCACGAATTCACACGTCGTCTGGGAGGATCGGTTTAGGTTTGAGAAAAAAGTTGCTTTTGCTCAATATGCGGAGAATTGAGGCCAGAACGATTGCTCTGATCTATAGTCGTCTTTTCGTACTTCATGTGTCGTACACGGCGAGGATCCCTCCAACGCGGGAATGTAAGGATATGCCCTAGTGGTCTACTCTCCATCAAAGAATCTTTGCAAAGGCAAGACAACCGAAGCAATTTCGTCCTTGAACAAAAAAAGGAAAAAGAAAGGGCCCAATGTGTACTTGCGAGTGGGAATCATCTGACTACTATATTGCCATGTAGATTCTACTTACAGGTTGCAATACTGGTGATCGCGGTCTACTCCTGTGCCGAGTCTCTCGCGCTGAAGATTGAGCCCTGTAATTTCTGCCGTATATCAACCGAGTGTATGAAAAGGTGCAGGGTTGATGTAGAACCCACTTCAAATCTGCTTTCCGGCTCTGTGTGATCACTATGGATCCCAAGCAGGAAGATTAAATCACGGCGCCCACGCATGCTTTGAGCTCCTCGCAATGATAATAAGATCCCCACGTTCAGACTGACCCTGGAGGACCATCGCCGTCCAAGCTCACGTTTTCAGTACCGTGTTTGAAAGGTTCAGGAGATGAGGTCAACCTCCATGGCGTCGCCATCATCACCATCGTCGGCGAATTGTGTGTCGTTTTTCGTGGGCTCCCTCGAGTTCACAGAGTCATCATTGGTCAAGGACGACATTGGGCAATCAATGACTGTTTGCGATTCCCGAGTCCTCTCTCTCGCCCTTGCTCTGGATTCAATGATGGCTTTTCTCACGTTGTCATGTTCCCTAGGAACCGTCAGGGACGAGGGGTCTGAATATAGCACCAGCTCCTTTCCCTGGGCTGGGCCCGACAAAACGGATTCGGGCACCGAAAGCATCTTGGCGGCAATGGGGTGTATTGAAAAAAGCCCATCAGCGACATCGACATCAGCCAGCTCGCGGTCTAGATCATGAATATACGTTGTATGGGGTGTATCATCCAGCATCATCGCATCTGAATCAATAAAGGCTCCATTGCTAGGAGTAGACGTCGAAGCTAGGGACGTCGACGAGAATGTAGAATGCCCATAATCCGATGTATCAGCGGCTACGCTTGAAGGCGGCGAGTTCAACGCTGCAGAGGTACGAGAAGGGCTGTTGCCATTGAGCCCATCCAGATGATCACGGGGTAGCGTGTCAAACGGATTTCCTATTTGGGAATGCGTCAACCTTTTTCCGGGCCAGGTTTCGCGGGTGTCGCAGCCTCCTTCTAAGCTTCCAGTGAACCTAAGAAGGGGAGAAACCTTGAGAAACTTGGGAGGCTGCGTTACAAGACGGATGCTCCGCAGCGAGGACAAACGTACCTATATGAAGATATCCAAATCTCTTTGCTAGGGGCTGCGCGCCATCCGGGTCGCTGTCAGCGTGGCGCTTTCTGCCGTGTTGGGGAAGCTCATCACTCCGCGCCATCCATGAATCACTGGACAAGACTGTCTGATACGAATAGAAGAGGTGTTTCCAGGACAAAGTTGATATTCAAGCGATTAGGAGGGATATCCGGAGCGTCTTATTTAGAGAACCGCAATCGGTTCGGGACAGTGGTGCATTCTTTCGCCTCTTCGGTTTGTTTGTTCTCCTCTTCTTGGATTCTTTGTCTCTCTCTCAAGTGAGGATCCGAAAGACAGAAATCGAGAACGAGTACAGGCAAGCAAGGCGTGTCTTATCGGTCTCTTCTTCAATGCGCTTCGGTGGGAGTTGGAGAGTGGTGAAGGGGGAATGCGCGGTGGCCGTCTCTTCATTGAGTCATCCTCCGCACTTTGCGCGCCGCACTTGTGTTCCTCCCAGAACCTTCTACCCTCTCCGCCACACTTCTCTCTTCCATCCTTCCCCACAACTCTCACACTTGTCCGTCAGGATGGCTTCCGATACTAGTCGTCCCGAGTGGACTGCTCCTCGGGTTCGAGAGACTTTCTTGGACTACTTCAAGCAGAATGGTCATACATTCGGTATGCTAACAAAAATTCCTACGATCAACCCCGCCGCCACCCCTCTTCGGCCCCCCCCCTCACTCGCTCCAAAAAAAAAGTTGCGATAGTTGAGCCACGGCCTACTGTATTTGCGCAGTCGCTGACGATGTGAACCAATTACTAGTCCCTTCATCCTCTGTCGCTCCTCTGTCGGACCCGACTCTACTCTTCACCAATGCGGGCATGAATCAGTACAAGTCCATCTTCCTCGGTACTGTGGATCCACAATCAGACTTTGCGAAACTGCGACGCGCTGTGAACTCTCAAAAGGTACAGTCCGACAATGAGTACATGATGACCGTATATAAGTGGCTCTTTTACTAACGGCGGTATATCTAGTGCATTCGTGCTGGTGGTAAACATAACGTGAGTGGAGGGCGATCGCGCACAGCAACCAAAGACCATCGGTATTGACTGGCACATAACAGGACCTTGACGATGTCGGCAAAGACAGCTATCATCATGTGAGTCCTGCCTCGGTGCTCAATGCACATTCCCCGTCGTGAAGTTGGGTCTCTAATCAAGGGACTTTTTTTCTGTTGCAGACTTTCTTCGAGATGCTCGGAAACTGGAGTTTCGGCGACTACTTCAAGAAGGAGGCGATCACCTACTCGTGGACTTTGCTCACGAAAGTGTACGGACTGAACCCCGATCGGCTGTACGTGACATACTTCGAGGGTGATGAGAAGGGTGGTCTGGAGCCCGATTTGGAAGCTCGGGATCTGTGGAGATCCGTGGGCGTTCCGGAAGACCATATTCTTCCTGGAAACATGAAGGACAACTTCTGGGAGATGGGCGATCAGGGTCCCTGTGGACCCTGCAGTGAAGTTCACTACGACCGCATCGGTGGCCGTAACGCTGCATCTCTCGTCAACCAGGACGACCCGAATGTCCTGGAGATTTGGAACAACGTGTTCATCCAATATAACCGCGAGGCAGACCGCTCATTGAGGCCTCTCCCCAACAAACACGTCGACACAGGAATGGGCTTCGAGCGTCTGGTCTCTGTCCTTCAAGACAAGTCTTCCAATTACGACACGGATGTGTTCACTCCCATTTTCCAGGCCATTCAGAACGCCACCGGTGCCCGGGAATACCAAGGCCGATTTGGCGCCGAAGACCCCGATGGTATCGATACCGCCTACCGTGTTGTTGCGGACCATGTGCGCACTTTGATGTTCGCCATCTCGGATGGTGTCATGCCCAACAATGAGGGTCGAGGATACGTCATTCGCCGCGTGCTGCGTCGTGGTGCTCGCTATGCTCGCAAGTACTTCCAGGTGGAGATTGGTAACTTTTTCTCCAAGCTCGTGCCCACCGTCGTGGAACAACTCGGTGGTATGTTCCCGGAACTAGTCAAGAAGCAGCAGGATGTGATGGAGGTGTTGGACGAGGAGGAAATCTCCTTCGCCAAGACCCTGGACCGTGGTGAGCGCCAGTTTGAGCAATACGCCCAGCACGCCAAGGTCAAGGGTGACGACAAGTTGCATGGCGCGGATGTGTGGCGTCTCTACGACACCTTCGGTTTCCCGGTCGACTTGACCCAGATCATGGCCGAGGAGCGCTCTCTTCGTATCGACGACGCCGAATTTGAAGAGGCTCGCTTGAAGGCCAAAGAGGCCAGTAAGGGTCAGAAGAAGGCTGCGGACAACGTTGTCAAGCTGGACGTTCACGACCTCGGTAAGTTGGAGAAGATGAACGATGTGCGCAAGACCGACGACTCTGCCAAGTTTGGCCGCGAGAACATCACTGCCCATGTCAAGGCTATCTATCATGGCAAGACCTTCTACGACAACACGGAGAAGATTGCAGATGGTGAGCAGCTTGGTGTCATTCTGGACTGCACCAACTTCTACGCTGAGCAGGGTGGCCAAGAGGCTGACACTGGCCGCATCATTATCGACGGCAAGGCTGAACTGGAAGTTGGAGACGTTCAGGTCTACGCCGGATACGTCTTGCACACTGGTTTCATGAAGTACGGATCCCTCTCGGTCGGTGACTCTGTAATTTGTGAGTACGATGAGCTTCGCAGATGGCCCATTCGTAATAATCATACCGGTACCCACATTCTCAACTTCGCTCTCCGTGAGGTTCTGGGAGACGGTATTGATCAAAAGGGCTCTCTGGTGTCGGCCGAGAAGCTTCGCTTCGATTTCTCCCATAAGGCCGCAGTCTCGGATGCGGATCTTGAGAAGATTGAGTCCAAGTCGACCGAGTACATCAGGCAGAACTGCACTGTCTACTCCAAGGAATTGCCCTTGGCGACTGCGCAAGAGATCTCTGGTGTGCGTGCCGTCTTCGGCGAGACCTATCCTGACCCCGTTCGGGTCGTGTCCGTCGGTGTTGAGATCGAAGAAATCCTGCGTAACGTTAAGGATCCTCGTTGGGAGCAAGTGAGCATTGAGTTCTGCGGTGGCACCCATGTGCAAAAAACTGGTGACATCAAGGACTTGATCATTTTGGAAGAGAGCGGCATTGCCAAGGGTATCCGACGTATTATTGCGGTTACCGGTGAAGAAGCCCATGAAGTTCAGCGTGTCGCCAAGGACTTCGAGGCGCGTCTTGACCGACTGGAGGCCATGCCTCTCGGTCCCCAGAAGGAACGGGAGTCCAAGCAAGTGCAGGTGGACCTGAACCAACTTGTCGTCTCTGCAGTGCGCAAGGCGCAGTTCCGCACTCGGTATGCCGCGATCAACAAGCAGGTCCTGGATGGCCAGAAGGCTCAGCAAAAGATGGAATCCAAGATGGCTCTGGAAGCGATCACCTCCTACTTTGATGCGCCCGAGAACAAGGACACCAACACGCTCGTTGTCAAACTCCCCATGCCTGCTAGTGCCAAGGCCGTGAGCGAGTCCATCAACCACGTCAAGTCCAAGCTGCAGAACAAGAGCGTTTATGTCATGGCTGTGGACCCCGAGCAGACTCGTGTTGCCCACGGTTGCCACGTGGCTAAAGTAAGCACTACCCCATTAATCTTTCTCTTTGCCAACAGTTTCTTGAGGCTCATGCTTACAAAACCTTGCAGGACCTTGGTGATAAGGGTGCTTCGGCGAACGAGTGGGCTTCCGTGGTCTCAAGCAGCATTGGTGGCAAAGCCGGAGGCAAGGGCGCCACTTCCATCGGCAATGGCACCAACCCGGATAAGGTTGATGAAGCCGTGACATTGGCTACTGAGTACTTGAGCAAGTTCAAGCTCTAAGCAAGCTCCGGGGCACATCCTTTTGTCAGGCTTAGGCCGCTGTGTCACGAGAATACGCGGCGCGGCACGAGGAGGAGCTCCAGAAGAGCTCAGCCATTCCACTACAAGGCCCACTGCATATTGTTGCGAAGGAAGTACTTGTCATCAGGCGAAGAAGCGCACCACATGAAGACCCTGAATATTTAGAAGGACTCCGTCCAAAGAACCAGGTACAGGGAATTTGGAGTTTGCCAAAATATTCGAGATTGAGGATGCTTGTTGTGTTCATATCCGTTCAAGTCTGGCTGCGCGCAAGTCTTCAATTTTCGCAGCATTACTCGACCAACAGTTGATTCAGGTTGAAAATCATTATCATCGAGTAGTGTGGATATATAAAGAACACCAAACCGAGCGGTTTTTTACGTTACATCAACACTATATTCTCGGTCATGTAGAAACAGCAATGTGACATGTCCTCCTCTCCGCCAGCCTAATTCTTGAGCTCAGAAAGCAGCATTAGACACTAGACAGTTTCCTTACATCTCCCCACACTGCACAATGGTGACATCCTGGTTCGGCTTGTCTCGGGTAGTCCGAGTTTGTTCAACCATCTTGACGATGTCCATCCCGTCAATGACCTGACCGAACACGACATGCTTGTTGTTCAAGAATGGTGTCGCCACGGTCGTAATGAAGAATTGGCAGCCGTTGGTATTAGGTCCAGAGTTCTGAGTTCATGTTAGCTCGATGAATGCCACACTCATTGCACGCACGAGAGGTCGTCGCCTCATCGGGTCAAGTCGAGACGGACGCCAAAGATGCGACAGATATTAGTTCAACTCACCGCCATACTCAAAAGTCCGGGACGGTCGTGTGAGAGTGCAAAATTCTCATCGGCGAATTTTGTCGTGCCGTAGATGGTGCAGCTGCCTGTGCCGTCACCATTCACAAAGTCTCCTCCCTGGATCATAAAGTCCTTGATCTGTAGAGAAGATGTCAGATCGCTTTTCTCATGAGACAAGAGTCATCTCAATTGAGCAGTCATGGTTCACTCTATGACTGCTCAATTGAGGTAAAGCGTCCGTACCACTCGATGGAACTTGCTACCCTTGTAGCCCTGAGGCTGGCCCTTGGGGTTTTTGCTCTCTCCAGTGCAGAATTGACGAAAATTCTCTGCAGTCTTCGGAGTGACATGAGCAAACAGCTCCATTTTGACCCGACCAAGGGGCTCGCCTGGTTTACAATCGATCAGCATTAATTCACCATATCAGGGAAGTGGACATCTGCGGTGCTCTTCGTGCTTACCGCCGAGCGCCAGGTCGAAGAAGACCACTGGGTTTGTAGGCTCGATGGGCTGAATGGACGTCATGGCTGTCGTCGGATATTACTATTGCTCCTGGACTGTGTTGGCCTCGGGATATCAAGGCCGAGAAGAAGGCACTTGGTGAAGACTGAGTAAAACTAAGATGAAGGCTCGACAGTTGATTGATAGCTGGAGATTAAGCACCGAATAACACATGAAGTTCGTCGGTGGGTCAGTTCCCAATAAGTTTTCGGGATCAGACCAATTAGTAATTATGATGGAAAATGGGAAATTGTAATATTCGCACTCTACAGCACCATCATTCTAATCGGTTTGAAACCAACGAGACTACAGTGTCTGAGTGTACAGTCAAGACCAAGACTCACGCTCCGAGGCATCCCCATACCCCTCATACAGAGTTACAGACTTACTATTGACATGAAACACAGGTGAATCGACTAGACACTTTCCAAAGCGGCCTACACCTGAGGACCGGTAAGCTGACTCCACACCCGAGAGCTTATCATCGCCTCATGATTCAGGTGTCAATCTGCGCGCATGTGACAAGCCCCGATCTTTCAGTGGCGACTTTGGTCGACTTCGGCTGTTGGCCTCAGGTGTTCACTTTCCGCATTTGGTCCTGTCTCCTCTTTCCCCCAAAACTCAGTCTGCCCCCTCTCGAACGCATGCGGCCGGCTGGCTCTCGCCTTCCTCTTCTCATCTTCTCCTTCTCATCCCTTCGGCCCAGGTCAACTCCTTGATGCCATACACGGGATCTCCACATTCCATCGCTTTATACTATGACTTGGTGCTAGCAACTGGACTTCTGGACTTGTTCGATCTCCAGCAAAGAACGCCCCGGCTCGAAGAACCCATCATCGATTCTAGCTCGGTGGGTCTCCTTGGCTCCGTTGTCGATCCATAATCAGTCAGCCCGTCCTGCCTGATTCATTGTGATTTCACGCCGCTGCATGCGCTCGATTGCGTCGCTGAAATTAGGTGGGAGTCTTACCGAGTTGACACCTCGTCGTTTTGCGAGTCATTTGCGAGGACTATTTGTTGGATTCGATCCTCATCGTCCTCGTCGAGGGATGCGCCTTGGCTGAACTCTCGACTACTTTCGACTTATCAAGTCTCCCTCACCGTCAACCCGTCAAGGGCGATTGTGAAACTCCGCAATTGCTCGGCGACCAGGTAGCTAGACACAAAAAGTCCACGAGACCGTCGTCTGCCATTTCTCGGTCTTTTGCGACATGGCGTCCAATTCAACAACGACCGGTGCGCCCGCGGCTACAACTACGGCCTCCGGCGATTCTGGGGGCTCGGGTGCGACAAGCTCGCCTCTGCTATTCTTCGTCGCCCTGGGTTTTGGTGTGGTGTTTACCAATCTTTGGTAAGTCTTTTTTTAACTGCTTCGTTCCACCGGTCGCTCTCTAATCTTTTCTTCTCTCGAAAATAGGATTATCGTTGGCGTCAAGTACTGCTTCCGTTACAATCAACGCAACCGCCAGTTACGGAATGAGGAAACAGGGGAACCCATCGATCTGGCAAACTTGCCTCGCGCGCACCGACGGCGACGCGAGAAGAAGCTGATGACAATGGACGAAGTGAACGAACGCTTTCCTTTGGTCAAATACAAAGTCTGGAGATCCTCTCGCGCCAACGAAGGATTACCAACAGAAGGCGGCATTACCGCTCCCAATACCAGACCACAAAGCTTGAGGGACGAGGAAATCGAGACTATGCCCGCACCCGTCCCGACTTCCATTCCCGACGCTTCCCGAGCCTTGAACGAAGATGCGCAGTCGACGGATGCGCCGGTGATAATCGTGCAAAAGGATGGGG
Organism: Penicillium ucsense; assembly: GCA_014839625.1. Classification (NCBI taxonomy): domain Eukaryota; kingdom Fungi; phylum Ascomycota; class Eurotiomycetes; order Eurotiales; family Aspergillaceae; genus Penicillium; species Penicillium ucsense. The sequence continues at coordinate 59,074 of WIWV01000128.1, read as the reverse complement.
TGGATGCAAGCGCTCGTCCCGCGGATATGTTGACGGACACGGCCACGGCTGCCCTTGCAGAGCCGAACGCTGGCGTGGGTGCCTCTCAGGAGAAATGGCAACATTCAATGATCAATGAGACCCATGAGATGGAAGACGAGGAGAATGGTGACCAAATTCGTAAAGCTGTTCCTGCCGAAATGCTTCCTGATCCCGGAGATTCATGCGCCATTTGTCTGGATACTATTGAGGACGACGATGACATTCGTGGTCTCACATGTGGACATGCCTTCCACGCATCTTGCGTCGACCCATGGTTGACCAGTCGACGAGCTTGCTGCCCACTCTGCAAAGCTGATTATTACACCCCCAAGCCACGCCCTCAGCACCCTGATGGATTTGCTGTCCCTCTTTCCGGTCGCCGCACAATGTCCACACGCCTCGAGGCTCTTGCCAGACCTCCTCGAGCTGCACGCCGTGGGAATTCTACAAGTCGATTCCGATCATCCATGCCGTTCTCTGGTCGTCTATTTCCTTCGGCGTTTCGCGGGCCGCAAACACAGGCGGCAGACAGCGGTATCGCGGAACCATCTTCGCCAGCTGATGTCACACAGTCATCCAGATCGCCAGCTCGACGCACCTGGGGCAGTTTCCTGCCGGCGCGCCTACGAGATCGGTCGACTCAACCTGCAGCCCCAAGTTCAGCAACTGTGGCGCCTGTGGAGCAAACTGTCTCTGCTTCTAATGCACCCGCGGGACAGCAACAGGAGCGCACGCCCAGACAGCTGGAAGCGGGTGTCTAATCCTGGATTATGATTCCAATATTCAAACCTCTAATTCCCCTATTTCTCCATTCCGTTGACGATTTTGTGATATCCCCCCCCGTCTCTTCTCCTCTTTTAACGAGAACATCTGGAATGTTCATTCGGCGCATCTCTCTTGTGATTATTGGCTCTTCTTTCTGGTGTAATTATTTTCTCTCCCATGGACTCCTTATCCCTTTTTTATTTTTGGCGCATAGCAAGGAGTGGACATTTGGTCGGTCGTCCTCCGCGGTTTCCCTTGTATTTTCCGGGTTGGTTCATGGGTTTCGCATGGGTATTTGATACTGGAAAAGGAAAGAGTCGTGCTCCTTGCCATTCTTTGTCGTGTTCTTCTCAATATTGATGGAGTGCAGGGGAAGAAGCCTCGAACCACGTTTACTATCTATCAAGACTGTATTACACGAATACTTCCCAGTTCCCACTGCTCCGTCTCGTTGAGTTTTGAAGATGCCCATGCTAGGTACTCGTAAGGATTTTATCTCTTCCAGATGCAAAAACTGCCTAGTCTACGATTGATCTGGACACTCGTTCTATTCTCGAAAGATCAGAGAACACGGACCACTCACGCCTTGGACGGTAGTCAATTGTAAGGACAGAGACCAATTCAGGTAAAGAGGTATTTCATTTACGGACAGAGACCAATTCAGGTAAAGAGGTATTTCATTTACTTTGATGGTACATTCACGGCAAACTGAGGCTTTGGCGACCACGAGACGAACGCAATAAATCAGAACATCAACAATACATGCAAGTTGGGGAACGTTATATAATGTGATATCTCCTCATGACCTGTCCAAGGAGAGGAGTCCGAACTCACGCAGGAGCCTTGGCCCCAGTAATACCAGCACCAATCACACTGGGAAGTTCCTCGGAGCCCATGCTGAACAGCATACCCACAGCGCCGGTGACAAGGACAATAGCCAAGATCGTGACACCCGCAATCATGAAGAAAGGCGAGCTGATGTCTTCTTTCTGACAGGCTGGACCACCCCAGTAGATGGTCTGTTTGGAGCCGTTACTTCTCGTGCGGACGGTAGGCTTGCACTTGCAAGCGAAACACTTGGAGTCCCCGGATGAAGACTTGAGATAGCATTGGCCGTGGCCGGAGCAGCTGTTGGTAGCGTCGGCGCAGGATGAGTTCGAGGCGTGGCAGATCGGGGCAAGAACAGAAGAGAGCGCCTGGGTCTGGGCGGACTTTTGAATGATGCTCTGGGCGCTGGTGGCGTATGGTGACTGTTGTGATGGATCGTGATCACGTTTGGCAAGTTTTTCAAAGTCGGCGGACGGATTGAAGGCGGACATGGTCAAGACCGTGATTTCATGGTCCTTTGAAGAAGCGAGCTTGTCCATGCTTTGGAAAAGCGATTGAAGCGATTTTGAGACGACGGTCTTGTCGGATGATCCCTTTGATTCTCGAGTGTCAGCTTATAACTATGGCCTGGTATCGTTTTTCGTTTGCTTGGGCAAATCAAGGGAAACAAATACCTTGAGAGCGACTGTTGAGGCACTCATCTTATTGTCAGTGCTCGACCACACTTCGACCGAGGCGAGTAGGTTTAGGAACTCGGGGGTGAGCTCTTGGGATTGAGATAGCACAGGATCTTGAGACAGGCACTCCTTGGCAGACTAGAAAATAGTCAGCGAATACTGCGACTCTGGTGAATGTTGGAATGAAAGTTGCCAATTACCTGAGAGTCTGAACTTTTGGCCTTATCGCCGGAGTAATACGCGCAACGCTTCTTCATCTTCCCGGCGTCTAAACGATCCGCAATCGAGCCCTCCACCAACTCCGAGGACGCATGCGGGACGATGATGCTATGCGGTTGTGCTTTGCGGAGGCTCGTACCTAGAGATGCAAGCCATCAATTAGCGAGCCATCCACCCAATATTTGCCGAAGAAGTCTTCTCATCCACATCACCACGACCATCGTTATATTCGACGTACCAAGAGCTTCATTGATACCCTCGAACACAACCAAATTCCTGTTCGGTGTAGCTTGCGATCCATCTCCACCAAACAAGGACTCCTGTGCACCTGAATATTCATTCAGACGATCCACAGTCTCAGCGTCAACCTTCCCAAGCACAGACTGCAACGAAGCCTCAGTCCGAAGCTCCAATACCAGCCGCGCCACATCTTCCGTCATAGTCTGCTGCTTGAACCCTGCGGAGCCGTGCTCCGCCCTCGTAGCACCGGGAAAGGTAAATATCGACGTCTCCAGGGCATGCGCTCCCAGTGAGCTCGTCGCCGCGACGGCGAAGAGTCTAGCAACAAGATGCATTCTGGACGATGAAGCTTGGGAGAAGCTGTGTCGGGATGGTTGTATTGTAAGTTTAGGGGCGTCCGCGTATCGGCCAAATATCCCCTCTTACTGATGAAAGAGACTTCTCGTAAGTACCGAGAGCTCGACGATCTGATGTCAAATCGGCCCGAAGGATTGAAGGCGACCTGGGCTTGAATATCTTCAATGAACAACAGGACGTCGAGACACCTGGGGATCTCCCGCGTTAGCTGGAGGTCCAGTCGGCGGGATTAGATAAGCTGCGAGCTGCGGGCCGAGATGAACCCACCCCGCCGGTGGATTGTGTCATTAGAGCGACTGAAGTTCACTCGTATTAAAATCTACTGCAGTTGACCGGGCACTCGAGCGTAATTATAGAAGCATGATATGTGCGCTTGTGTCTCAACTTTACGAGATCGTTGTTGGTCCCACAAGAATCCTTCAGGCCTACAAGAAAAGGCGGCAAAGCCCATGTGAGGAGGCGAGAACATGAGGTGGGTTTCGAACGATGGATATGTATGGAATATTTACAGATCTACAAGAAAGAAGAGAGAATGAACAATGAACCACATTTCCAGCCAGAGATGCTCAGTTATGCAATCAAGAAAATTTAAGTTCAAGGGACGCAAAGGTTCAAACGCTTCGGGCGGGCTTCTGCTTTCGCGGATTGGCATCCCTTAAATCCATCTGTACCGTCCGCCAAGCAGAAGTCGCGGGATCGTATTCACCGCGGACTTCAAATCGACAATATCCGTCAGGGCCCTTGACTCCGACGGGGCCTGAGATGAAGAACGTGCCTCTCCGCGGTGTACGCGAGCCCTGTTCTCTCTTGTATTCATCCAGTCGGAGCCTGAAAGCCATGGATGCCAGTTGCAGGTCAGATCCGGGACCGAGGTCGGGCAGTGGAAGGCGCTGTAATGACGAGATGATGGATGACGGATGCAGCTCAGGCTCTGTGTTGGGCAGTATATTCTGCGAAGGTTGTTCTGACATAGAAGGGTCCGTTGATGATTGTTCGCGGGTGCTGATCGTATTGGGCTCTCCGTGCGAGAGAATGAATTTTCCCCTCAAATCGTCGTTGTCAGGTTGCGACTCGGAGCTGAGCAGCCGGGCTATTTGTCGTCGGACCACGAGGTAATATGCATCCTTGATCGCAAGAGCAACGTGTATCGGGTTCATGGCGCTGTGTATCCGGTCGCCGATATCTTGATCCAAGGGTTTCGTCACCAAGGAGATACCTTCATCATCAAGTTCGATCCTAAGATGTTCGTCCAGGTTAGCAAGAGTGTCTTGCAGCGGTTTTAGGATGGGTGGCTTTAATAAACGTACCCGGCTCGCACATATTGAGGAGGAGCGCGCGACGGGAATGTATGGACCAGCCAGTACCCAGTCAGTGTCAGAGGAGACCCTAAAGCCGGGGCCATCAAATCACTGGCAGTCTTCAGCACCAGCGCCGCAAGTTCCTCTGTTCAAGTTGTTAGCGCAGGCCACTGATGACCAAGTGGTTATCCGAGAAAAAAAGATAACGCCGTACCTCGTAGTTCCTGTAATTTCTTTTTGTCCTTGGAGATCTTGACAAATTCTTGCCACTCGGGGTCTGAAGCGCGGTAATAATCGCCTTCTTCCATCCATGACCACGTCAGCGGAATGAAGACGCTGTCGTCCTCTCCAGATTCCTCATCGGCCAAGGCGTCATTCCTCGTCGCAGCAGCAGCCTGGAGAGTCCTCGTATCGGGTCTCGGTTTTGAGGCTGCTTTATCTTCCTGGGTATCGTCATCGTCGAAGCGAACGAGTACAAAAGAACTCCAAAGATGAAATGCGGTGCCGTATAAGATCGCCTTGCCCAGAAATGACCTACCAGCGTGGAAATCAAGAAAGTCAGCGCTCGAAATCCCACACTATGGTCTTATCATGACACATGGTATAGAACGTGGGACTCACCTGAACCAAGGCCGCCGGAACCTCACATGCCGAATCGCCGCAGGTTGATGAGGGGGTTGGCGAGGACCGAGATGTGAGAGCGGTGACCGGGGCTGAGATCGAAAAAGCTGTCGGAGTCTGAGCATTGAGAAGAAAACTCCAGAAGTAAATGCACAAGCTGGCTACCGTTGCGATCAGCGATTCAGGAAAGAATGAAGAAGGTCGGGCTCAGGCTGCGCAAAGAACTCTCAAACATTGAATCATCGGGCAAATGCAAAGACAGATCACTTGATGGGGGTCTCCCGGGCGGGCTTGTCACCGAAAACTCAAGTAAGCGCGCGATTGGCGGTTCCGGCCTAGACCTCCGCGGCAAAACTGGCTAACAGAGTGAATCTTAAATGATTGTATGAAGGTTAGTATTTCTGCCATTTGTAGTTTTCGCAGAGGCTGAATGGAAATTGATCTTGGTCAGAGGACGAAATGTGATATATAATAGAACTTGGTACCGGGAAGGTTTCACTACACGGTATGGAGATAGATTCTGGAATATGAAAGCCAGCCTAGAGCTGGAGGGACCTTCTATGGAGAGGACTCCAGAATCAAATTACTTCTATTCCGTACAATAGTTTTTAAACAATATTATTTCTCCACTATATCCTAAGAGAGTGCCGACTGCCGAGTCCCCGCCCGACCTGTGGTTGTGGACCCCAGCACCTGTGTCTCTGGGGTAGTTTCGGCGTCTACCCAAAGTCCGGACTCTGTGACTAACTTAGGTAGTGAACCTACATAGAAACGCGCCCAGGGATGACAAGCATATGACTGGAGCATCTGATGAGACCGGAATTAACTGATATGTGGATGGATGAATTGCGTCGGATTATGGTACATGGCACCAAGATGAACCCCATTCAATAAATATGTTGTGTACCTATTAAATAAGGGAATCGGTATACATATTACATAGTAAGCTCACTGCTGACCTCCCTGCCACCCTCCTCTGACGGTCATATCGTATGTACTCCCTGTCCAAAAGCATACTGTTACACTCCACGACGGGATGCCGGGTGTAATTGAATACTCATAGAAGTTGACCGGACGCATGTACCTTATCCATCTGGAAGCATCTCTTAGGGAAGGGCGGATCTAGAAGAAGCCTTCAATGATCCCATCGGGGATATATTTATTGTCGCTCTCCTTCTCGAAACCACCTGGATTCGTGCATCTACGGTTCCATGCTCGTCCGGTACCAGGTCTGAACCATCTCCCGTCCGATATACTTCAGAGGAAGTTCAATGCCCACTTGCCACTCATATAGTGTGTTACTCGGATATTCGTTCCAGCAATAGTGTGAACGAAAACGGCAGGTTGATAACTGTAAAGTCTTGGTCGGGAAAAGTCAGCTCAAAGTACGTATTACGTCCTCGACACTGCCCCGATAATTCCGTCAGTCTAAGGTTCCCAGCAGATGAGGCTGAGGAATGCAAGTCATGAAAAGTAGACAACATTTGATATCAAGACTAGGAGTAATTGAAGCAGTCTAGCCCCAGCTTGTTTAAGTCTACGTGTCTGCGCTCGAGCCCAGCGTACAGAACTGGATTGATCGATCGGATGGTGGGGTGTTGAACCAACCCGCCAGGTGCTTTCTGCATTCAGCTAGTCGCCATTGACAACACTGACGCAATTGTTCACTTCAATGACCTTCTCTTTGCTGCTCTTGTCCATATCTCTTTCCGATCAGGTCATAACTCTAGACTACAGTACTAGCTACGACTTGTCTGTGTCTTCAAACTAGTCTGCTACTTCATCCATCAACCGATCTTCCCCCTCAATCAGCATGTCGGTCCCGCCCAAGTACGCCGGTCTGAAGCTCTTCCGAGCCATTCCGTCTGAGGCCCAGCATACCCTGGAGATCTGTACGTTGATGTGTAGACAATCAAAGGCAATGACAACTGACACCTCAGAAACTATCAGATCTGGACTATGTCTGCCCGGTAACGTTGATCAGCCCCATTGATATTACATGACGTGTTTTATTTTCTAAGACATAGCTGTTCTATTCGGCGCAGTTCTCCGCCAAGATGTTCAAGACCTTCTATGCCGATGGCAACCCCGTGGCTAAGAACTACAGTTCCCGACTCCAAGTCATTTTCCGGCTCCAAATCCAGCCATGGCACCCATCATCCACGCTCACCCACGAGGCAGGAGCCGCCGTACTCCAAGCAGCACCGGAGAAGTTCTGGGAGTTCAGTGCCGCCCTGTTCAAACAGCAGAAGGAATTCTTCGATGTCAACGTTGTGAACGAGACTCGAAACAAGACGTATGAGCGCTTGGCCAAGATTGCTGGGTCCGTCGGCGTGGATGAGAAGAAAATCCTGGACATGCTGGTGATCCCCGAGACTGCCGTCAACGCCGAGTCGTTGAATGCTGGAAACCAAGTGACTGATGACATCAAGTGGATGACCAAGGTGAGATTGAAGGGATATCCGAGTACGACTTGAACAACAGACTCTGATTCTGGAACCAGACAAACCGAGTGATCGGAGTCCACGTGACGCCAACCGTCTTCTTCAATGTATGTGACGCTCATAAATCAACCCCATCTCCCCCCAAAGCGAGTACGTGAATCACGTTGGAAGGCTGTAGTAACTCGAAATCACAGGGCGTGGAGGAACGCGGCATCAGCAGCAGTTTCACTGAGGCGCAGTGGCAGGAGTGGTTCCAGAAGAATATTGTTTGACAGCCCAGATTACCACCCAGCGCACGAGAACTTCACCTCCGGTCGCAGCTGTAGTCTGTCCCGAGGACCGTTACCTGTCTGAGAAACCCTTCACACCCAAAGACAACAAAGACAAAGAAAGCAAGGTGCATCTCTCATTCCGACACCTTTTCCGAGGCTGCGGTGGACCCTATTGAATTTTTGGACGTGCACGACAGGGCAATGTCCATGCGTGACAAAGAAGAAGATAATGAAGAAATTGGATAGTAAAAATGACCAACCACGGTTATGTTTCGCTGAGTGACGAGGATAAAACGAAAACACAGATAATCATAGAAAGAAAAACCAAGTGCAGCGATCGCCGATCTTTTGACGGAAATGCGAGTTCATCCCGAGAAGGACACATGCGTCCTTACAGGGGGCGTCTACAGCAAAGGGTCAGTCCTCGAACTTGGTAGAAGGAGTGAGAGAGTCTCCAGTAAGAGAGGAATGTCTCACTCACTTGAACAGTAGGATATGAGGCTCGGGCTCATGGACCTCATAGTGCTCCCATCCCAGGCTCTAGTTCCATGTGTATTCCAGTCAGTATCTTCGCATGCAGACTACCGCTGAGATGTCTTTGGGAGAGGAAAGTGCGAAACCCAATGACGCACCTGTGTGATTCCGAGCGCTCGCCACTCTTCTTCCCAGAGTAACTTCAACGTTCCCTTGGCGCTGTCAAAGTAGTCCGCAGGAATCTTCTTAAGCATGTTCTTCGGCAGTTGCACGTGACGGTATTCGAACTTGTCATCGGAGTATCTATCGAGATCCGCGATCGCATCAGCAGATGAAAGGCAAATGAGAGAGGATCGAGCGCTCAGGTCGCGTGCGTGATTTCCTACGTACCGTGCGGAGTAGTGAATCGAGTCAATAAATTCGTCAAGACGCTCGCGCTCGGACTCCAGGAGGAGACGAGGCTTCTTATTTCTTCTGCTCATATCGATCTCCATGTTGTGTGGTGATTTGAAGCTGGAGAAGGACGCGGACGTGGCGTGGTTGAAGTGCTAGTGTTGGAGTCTGCGTGAAACGGTCAGTGTCAAGATTTTGCGAACTGGCAACCAGAAGCAGGGACTGGAAGTCTGCTGACAGCGATTGTTGCAAGCTGCGACCGGTGACAACGATCAGAGCTCGAAAGCGGAGAGACGCGGAGTGCAAGAGGAAAAAGTGCGCAATTAGAGAGAAAACGAACGATTGTTTTAAATGGATTGAGAACGTTGTTCTGCCAGAGAATCGGCGCTGGTTCGCGGGACGCGGAAAATGGAGGAGGGGTCGGAGGAGGCTCTGAGCCTGAGAGACAAGGTGTCTATCAGATAGTGGAGATTGGAGATGATCCTCGTCATTTGAATTCAAGGTGACCCGACATCTCAATGAGACCCAGCTCTTCGAATGGTCAAACCTTGGAAGTCGTTTCATACCTTGTTTCAATTTTTTTCCATGTAGGCGTTATTCCTCGAGCGACAATTTTCGTTCCAATTCAAGAACAGGAATGCCCCTAAATTGAGTAAGCCATTTGTACACAATGTAAACCCTATGGTAATAGGTATAGGGATGCACGATTCCCATACTTGGGGACCAAGACTTGAGATTCGAGCTTCACCAATGGAACAAAATGGCCTGAGAAAGTCGCATTGGCATAACTTGAGGGAGTCGTGCAGTAATGGTGTCGAAGGAGGTGATCCAAGACGTTGTTATGGTAGGGGAGTCCAAAAACGTATACCCATGATGTGTATGCCACTTTGGAACATACTCATATGGCCATACTGTTTCCATGAAGACTCGAACATGTTTCGTATATGACAATCCGATAACGAGAGGTAGATTTCAAACCAATCTAATGCGTATATGCCCATAGGAATCTCACGTGGTTGAGGTCTTGGGACTCAATTCGTAGACTTTGGCCCTGCAGTATGGACATTTGTCTGGCCAATTCGGGGGATGGCCGGTCGGTAGTGGTACAGATCTACATTCAGAGTCATTAGGATTCCCGATTCACCAATCCAGCAGTAATAGTATACGGCTGTTTGCTACCCAAAGTTGCCTTGCCGTAGCTCGGCTTCTTCCAGTCTCTCTGAACGGAAGGCGGTCGGCAGGATTCAACAGTCAACACAATAAACACGTCTGAGCTCCCGTCCCGCCCGCATGAATTCCACTTACCTAAGGCGGCAGTCGGACTCCACTCGGATGATCGCAGCGCGTTGTCTGTAGTCTGTACTCTGTACACATCGAGGTATGAGCGCTTGGAGTGATTACTTCGTTCATTTGCACTCGAGAACCAGCCTTGGTGGGACAGCTTGGAATCATTGATCGTTCAGATTCTTCGCTTCAAATCACCTTAATGAGCACAAAACGCCGTGGGGCAGCAGCAGCTTCCCCGGACATGAGACTCCGCGGCCAGAAGCGACGGAAGGTGTCTGTAAGTCGCCGCGCTCTTTGGCTTTGCGCCGTCTCCGTTGCCCGCAAGAGAAGTCCGTTCAGGTGGCCGTCCATTCTTGGTACATCATTACTGGCCATGCTTGGATATGGTCGCGCAATGATCTGGGGCAAGCGACCGATATGTTCACGCGTTTGCGACATGATCGCATTCACCACCGCACTGCGATAAGCACGGCTGTTGCGATACACGCCGCTAATCATCCAATGTACACACCATAGGAAGCGAATCCCGTCAGTCCCGATGAAGCCGATCAGACACCGTCCCCCGAAGCCTCTGCAGAGGCCGAAGAGCAAGCCGAAGATGAAGGAGACTCCGCAGCCCCCGAAGAAGACAAGGAACCCGAGGAGGACTTTGAAGGTGACAGTATACAAACGGCGCAGGACAAGATTATGGCCGAATTGTTGCGACTGAAGGATGACGAGTAAGTTGAGCCCCAACAGGCCCACACATAGCACCACGCTGCTGTAACAACCCGATTTTGACCACTCGTGCGCAGTGGGGAGGATGTTGCATACCCCTTCATAGGGAAACCCGATCGCAATCTCTATCGGGATTACTATGAAGTCATTCATCACCCTACCTCATTGCGAACGATCCAGAAGCAAGTGCGCGGTACCGACAGTCGCAAGAACCCTACGCGGACGACCGCGTTTCCAACCTGGAAATCGTTCGAGGACGAAGTGGAGTACATCTGGCGCAATGCGAGAGAATATAACGAGGATGGCAGCGACATTTCCAATCTCGCAGGGATTCTTGAGGTATGGTACAAATGATCAACCTCTTTCGCCATCGACTGTCCTTTGGCCGGCAGCAGGAGCCTTTGTTGACGAGAGAAAATAGGAGCATTTCAAGAAGAGAGTCGCAGAAGCCAAGAAACACGTCCCGGATTCAAAACAGGTAGACTGCCAACCCTTCAAGCCGCCTTGTACCAAGTTCAGGATGAGCGCGAACAATGCGGAGGCCAGAGTTCCTTGGATTGACGATGAAGGTGACTGGACAGACCTCCGAGACCCCTGCAAAGGTTGAAGAAGATACCCCCACCGGCGCTTATGTCGGCGACACTTCCAACAAACAACAGGCAAATACTGCCAGGACCCATTCCACAAGCCAACAAACCGATGCACATCGCACTTCGCCACGACATCAATCTTTACGACGAAACATTGCCAGTCCTTCGAAGTCCAACGCAACCATCACGCCTTCTTCAGCCGATCAGCCTTCTGAAACATCCGCCATGCCCAAAGCTGCATTCAATAGGGTGAATTCGGAGGTTGCGGGACAAGCACCGCAGCCCAGCGAGACCGCGAATGCGCCGCACGGCGGGGACAATGCCCCTTCGGAGACTCATGAGAGTAAGACGACCTCCGATGACTAAATTTTCAACTTGAAAAGCGATTATATTTTATTAACCTGATCACAGCCCCGGGCCTAGCTGCTGCGCCGCCGCTAGTCCCGTTCAATGCGCTTGAGTCGATCGTCAGACGACCAGGTGAAGGTGAGAAGACCATCCTTCTGAGGGTTGAAATTCCGAGTCAAGTCATCAAGTTCCCAAGTCACGCTAATGTTTCCCCATAGACGCTCGTTCAGCTCTGATCCGAAACGTTCATGTTTTCACCCATGAATCTCTGAATCTGAACCACAGCTTCAATGTGCACTTTCCCGCATCCGATACCCTCACTCAACACAGCATGACCATCACCTTGCCAGCAACACACCACTTGGTGTCGATCAAGCCAACGGTGATGCCATCGTCCGAGCAGAGACACGTCAAATTGGTCGCTCGCGTCGGTATGCAACGCCTTCATCAATCTGCAAATGACCCTACTGGAATGACCTTCGATCTGCCTCTGCCCCCTGGACTCACAACTGTTCACCTGGAAGCCATTGCCGGTCCCGAGCGGGGTGTCGCCAGGATTGGTCCTTCGGGATCCGACATTGATTATGAGCGTGTTACCATCTTTTTCCAGCTTCTACAGTGATCCGCTGTACTATTAGGGATGTGAGGCTTTCTGTTACGATCTGTTAAACTTTTAGGGTGACAGACCCCTTACTGTAGGAATACAATGGAAGTACTTTGTTGAGTCAACAACTCGCGCTCTGATTGTATACGAGGAAGCCGTGTCAAACATCACCTCTTGTCGTCTGCACTGACTTCTCTATTTCCATACCCGTGCTCGCTTTGATCTGTTCCGTAGAATGGATCTTCTCCGCGGTAGGATCATGCTCATGAGTACCTTTCATTCCTGTCCCCGCCGTGCGTAGCCTGGAATTGTAAGCAAAGACGCTCTATGCTTGGCTGGTATTCTGTTTACAGCAACAACACTGCTGGTACTTCAGGGCTGTTGGGTGCCTCTAGGCGCTGCATTTGAATCGTGGAGATGAGTACCCGATCATCTAGGTCGGACCTCGTGAGCTGGCCGCAATATACCTGATACACATGTAGTAGTACTTCATGCTTTTCAGTACAGAGGACGTCGCGAGGAATCACGTGAGTGTGTAACTGCGGCGGGTACTCTCGAGTTTCCTCGATCACCTGGAAGGTCATACGTATGTACATACTCCAATATTGTGTCTAGTCAGATAAGGTCGTTCGACTCGGGTTTCAGAAGAATTGACGATCTTCCTTGGAATCTATGCGCGGCGACGGGCAGACAGAATTCGCGGAAAAGGATATCTAACCATTTTAGTCTCGATTTGGAGAAAGTGGATATCAATTCACTGATGATTGACACTTAAACATGTCTAAAGAGATAAGATAGCCAAGCTTATACTTCTAGGCTTCATACGAGCCCCATTCATCTGAGGGTGGTCAAGTGGCCTCGGTTGATATAAGGATAAAGACCATAAGAACATCGGTAACTCCGCTCATTTACCAGCACGATAATGCCACGTTTATCAAGTGTCAACAGTCCTTTGATCCTAATCATATTTTGGGTACAACTCGACTGTGGTAGATTAGCTTCGCTGAGCACCCGAAGATGTGCAGGACAGCCACGTGATTGTAGCTACAGTGCAGAAGTCTTGTAAGATCATGTGACTATTCACCTCGTAGGCCAATTGATGTCGACTATTGGACTAATAGAGTCCACTTCAAAATGGGTGTCTGGCTGTTTGCCCCAGCATAAGCCAATCGGAGGCTACAATAAGGTTGAGGCGATCAAAGATTTTCTGGCCACCGTCCTGCGATGTGAATAATGACCGAGAGATAACATAAGTGGATTTTCGACGGGCAGCAAGAAGGTATTGAACCATTGCAGAGCGCAGACAGACACGACACGACGAAAACAATCAGAATAAAGAGATTGAAGAAATGACGGGCAAGGATCAGACCTTCGAGAGCAGTAGTGCTGACACCAAGCGATGAACCCTAATCGGAAAATGGCGAAAAAAAACAAAAAGAAATTATACTCCCGAAAAATAAACAATTTGTCCCAAAGACTAAACGAAGTTGCAAATCCCCGGAGGCCAACAACCACCCCCAACAAAGACACGTGACTCACCGCTGCCGCAAATTTTTCTGCCCAGCGAAGGGTGGCACACTGGCATTCCGTTTATAAAAAAAAATTCCCTCCCCGGCTCAACCCCTCCTTCAAACCCTTTCCCACTCTCCCATTTTTCACCCACCACACATCACAATGGCGGATCTCGAGGTCTACGACGGTGCCATCGGTATCGATTTGGGTATGTTGAATGCCAATGGAATGAAAAATGCCATTAATTGCTAACTGGACCCTTTTTCAGGTACCACCTACTCTTGCGTTGCCAACTATGAGGGTACCAACGTTGAGATCAGTGCGTTTTTTTCTCCTCGCCCCACGCAGAATTCTCGACCACGACGAAACTAACCAGCTGTAAACAGTCGCCAACGACCAGGGTAGCTACACCACCCCCTCTTTCGTCTCCTTCACCGACAAGGAGCGTCTGATCGGTGAGGCCGCCAAGAACCAGGCTGCTATGAACCCCAAGAACACCATCTTCGATATCAAGTGAGTGTCGCCCAGAGTGTCACCCAGACAGCCGTCAAAAAGTCAATTCATGTCGAATGCAAAGTCTGCACCGCTAGACGATGATCAAGATCAATTGATTCGTTGAACCATCAACTAACCAAAGTACAGGCGTCTGATCGGTCGTCCCTTCGATGACCCCATCGTCAAGAAGGATGTCGAGTCCTGGCCCTTCAAGGTCGTTGCTCAGGGTACCGCCCCCGCCGTCGAGGTCGAGTACCTTGGCGAGACCAAGACTTTCACTCCCCAGGAGATCTCCTCCATGGTCCTCATGAAGGTTCGTACTCGTCTGCCTGCCATGTTGGAGAGTCTCACACGAACCACATACTAATCTAAATTGCCACAACAGATGAAGGAGGTTGCTGAGACCAAGCTTGGCAAGAAGGTTGAGAAGGCTGTCATCACTGTCCCCGCCTACTTCAACGACAACCAGCGTCAGGCTACCAAGGACGCCGGTGCCATCGCTGGCCTGAACGTTCTTCGTATCATCAACGAGCCCACTGCCGCTGCTATCGCCTACGGTCTCGGCTCCGGCAAGTCCGACAAGGAGCGCAACGTTCTCATCTACGATCTCGGTGGTGGTACTTTCGATGTTTCCCTGCTTAACATCCAGGGTGGTGTCTTCACTGTCAAGGCCACCGCCGGTGACACTCACCTTGGTGGTCAGGATTTCGATACCAACCTCTTGGACCACTTCAAGAAGGAGTTCAACAAGAAGACCGGCAAGGACCTGTCTGGCGATGCCCGTGCCCTCCGTCGTCTCCGCACTGCTTGCGAGCGTGCTAAGCGTACTCTTTCCAACGCCACCCAGACCACCGTTGAGATCGACTCTCTCTTCGATGGTGAGGACTTCAACTCGTCCATCACCCGTGCCCGTTTCGAGGACCTGAACGCCAAGGCCTTCTCTGGCACCCTGGAGCCCGTCCAGCAGGTCCTTAAGGATGCTGCTATGGAGAAGGCCAAGGTTGACGAGATCGTTCTCGTTGGTGGTTCTACTCGTATTCCCCGCATCCAGAAGCTCCTCAGCGACTTCTTCGATGGCAAGAAGCTCGAGAAGGTAAGAGAATACCCGTATCCAGAGGAAGACCCAGACAAATAGCTGACTTTGTGATCTGTAGAGCATCAACCCCGATGAGGCTGTCGCCTACGGTGCTGCCGTCCAGGCCGGTATCCTCTCCGGCAAGGCTACCTCCGCCGAGACCCAGGACCTGCTCCTGCTCGATGTCGTTCCCCTCTCCCTTGGTGTTGCCATGGAGGGTAACATCTTCGCCCCCGTTGTCAACCGTGGCCAGACCGTCCCCACCATTAAGAAGCGTACCTTCACCACCGTTGTTGACAACCAGAGTACCGTCCAGTTCCCCGTCTACCAGGGTGAGCGTACCAACTGTGCCGACAACACCTCCCTCGGCGAGTTCACTCTTGCTCCCATTCCTCCCATGCGCGCCGGTGAGGCCGCCCTTGAGTGTGTCTTCGAGGTCGACGTCAACGGTATCCTGAAGGTCACCGCCACTGAGAAGTCCTCCGGCCGCTCCGCCAACATCACCATCTCCAACGCCGTCGGCAAGCTCTCCAGCACTGAGATCGAGCAGATGGTTGAGGGTAAGCTCACCTTTCCCCCCTTTCTTTTTCCCCTTGAAATTCATCCATGACCATTTACTGACCTCTTTCCTTAGATGCCGCCAAGTTCAAGTCCAGCGACGAGGAGTTCACCAAGAAGTTCGAGTCCCGCCAGCAGCTCGAGTCTTACATCTCCCGTGTTGAGGAGATCGTCTCCGACCCCTCCATGTCCATGAAGCTCAAGCGTGGCAACAAGGAGAAGATCGAGTCTGCTCTCAGCGACGCTATGGCCCAGCTCGAGATCGAGGACTCCTCCCCCGAGGACCTCAAGAAGAAGGAGCTTGCCCTCAAGCGCCTGATCACCAAGGCCATGGCCACCCGCTAAATGCGAGACATGAAAATGGGATGACCCAATACCTGCTCTCTTGTCCGGCTCCGTCTAACCGGTCAAGTATCTGCGCCACCTATAGATATTGGAGCAGTGTGCGGGTCAATGGTTTCTTTTTTTGTTATTTGTGATTCACACCGGACCAAACTCGGCGCAGATTCTCTGATTTATTTTTGTCCCCCCCTCAAGATGTTAAAAAGTTCGCCTTTTCATGTAGACGAGGATCGACGTTGCAAATCTAATGTGTAACGACCTTTTTATTCACTTCATCTATTTCCAACCTCATATTTAGATCCTCATATCAACCAATAGATAGTGCAAGACACGCTTCCATCAATTCTATTTCTCCTACTCGACAGCACCCAATCCTCTCATTGCCATCCATAGGTAGTGTCACTTTGACAGGGACCAGCTGATGGGTTTGGATGCCCAGACGTTTGAGTTATTGGTAGGAAAGTGTGATTTCCATCTCAATGGAGATGCCCTTTATCCATAGGACTGAACCGTCTATCTTATCAGCGTAGCTTTTTCCGTCCCCGGCCGGAGCAACCTTCACGAGCTCTCTTACTCTTCCTAGAAGCTTTTGAGCACAAACCTCTCAATACGAATTCCAAAATGCAACGCCTCTCGATCACTCGCCTGGCATTGCTATCATCGCGCAGCGTCCCCCCGTGTCGCTCACCTGCGCCATTGTCCCGCTTGACAACGGCCACACCTCGCCGCAGCGCAGCTCCCCAACTCCGCCGTCCCTTTACCACCTCCCCCGCCTTATACAAGAAGAAAGACAAAGCGTCTTCGAAAAAGGGCTCCAACGCCGACGCCGAGTCCTCAGGCTCATCGAGCTCCGTCGCCGCTGCCGGCGCCGATGATCCATACGACCTGTCCGCGCTCCACTCCGGCATCACCAATGCGCTCTCCCGATTAAAGGACGACTTGTCCAAGCTCCGTTCAGGCGGTCGCTTCAACACGGCGGTCTTGGAGAGTCTCAAGGTCCAATTGAGCAAGGATGGCCAGGATACGGCTCGATTGGGTGATTTGGCGCAAGTTGTTCCCAAGGGAGGACGGATGGTGACCATTCTTGTTGCGGAGGAAGATGTGAGTTGCGACCCGCGATCAAGAGGCGTGAACAGGACGTTTCCCCCATTAATTACTTGTTCTTTTTTTTTAATTTACATACGCGTTGAATATATTGAGTCGTTAGCTAACACGTCACTTTTCAGCACATCAAACCGGTCTCATCCGCCGTCATCTCCTCAAATCTTTCTCTGACACCCCAGACCGATCCCCACAACGCGCTACAATTGAACATTCCCATTCCGCCCCCGACTAAAGAATCCCGGGACAAGAACGTGCAAGCTGCCAGACAGGCCTTTGAAAAAGCGGCGGGCGCGGTTCGCGATGCGCGAGGTGTCATCCACAAGCGTCTTCAGGATATGCAGAAGAAGAAGATTGCTCGACCGGATGATGTGCGCAAAGCGCATGATCAGATGGAGAAGGTGGCGGAGAAGGGCCAGAAGGATGTGAAGGATCTGTTCGATTCGGCGAAGAAGAGTTTGGAACAAGCGTGAGTGTGAAGGGGAAGGGAAAGGGCAAGGCATGCGTTGATGGAAACTTGAAGAACTGGATTGCCGGGATTTCTTCGATGCTTTACGATTAAAATGACATGTGTGTTGTTGTGATCGTATGAAATGTGTTACCAACGACAGAGAGTAAGTGTCATACATACTGCACTAAGTTGCATCTGATCGTCTATGGGAGATCGAAGTACCTCAAGGCAATTTTATCTATGGACAAATCCCGCGAAAAGCCGGAGACAAACAGAATATAAGATAGAAAGATGCTCCAAGTGTAGGAATTGATATAATACAGTAAAAGGCCACTCTGCGAAACACACTCCCGCGTGGTCTAAACAGGAGGCAGAGACGATACACACACACACACACACACACACACACACACACACACACACACACACACACACACACACACACACACACACACACACGCTTGGGTGGACAGAGAACATTGGACATAGGAAAAAACGATAACCAAGTATGCCCCTTTTTAAGACCGCTTGACGCGACTCGACGCCAGCAGAGACTCGACCTTGGCCAAGAATTGAGGTCGCTTTCCAGCAGTCTGATAAGTCGAGTTATTGCGCAAGTTTCTCAACACTTCGCCCATGACCGCGGGCTGATCTTTGCCAACCTCCACAGTGGGGTATTTTCCTTGCACATAGGTCTCCATCAATGCCTGGGTATGTTCCTGGCTGACAGCACTGAACTTGATATCCCGAGGCTCAATGGGCTCTCCCTTTCTCTGAGAGACTTTGTCAGCGCGAGCCTGAGCCAGCCGCTTCACTTCCTCCAGCGCCTCCGTCTTCTCCGCTTCGGTCTCAAACAGGACGCTCTGACCCTTGTACAGTCGTCGACCCAGCTCATGAGGAGGCACATAACCACCTGGGAAACGACCGCTCAGCGTAGTCAGTCTTTCAATGATGGCAGCCGAACGGGCGTGCGTGGTCGTCGGCAGAGCAGGCCAAGTCTCCTTCAAAGCCGCAAAGTCAATCTGCTTGGGCTCATAGGGAACCGGTACCGGACGCATCTTCAATTCCCGTTCGTCCTCGGCTTTCTTGATAGCCGCGGCCACGCTCTCATCCTCGTCGAAATCCTCCGCAGAGCGACGCGTCTTCTTCTTCATGCGGCGGGGGTTCTGAGCACCCTTGGCACCCGGCTTCCCTTTGCGGCCGAGCATGGGCTTGCCAGGTGGTCCGGTGCGAGGACGAGGGCGACGGATGATCTTGGGTGGTTCGCCTCCTGTACGGGGAGCAGCAGCCAGGGAACGCGCATCGATAGCACGGGCGGGACGCGCTTTGAACGTGTTGCCAGCACCAGATCCCTTGGCCACCCCGGTAGATGAAGAAGGGGCCGGTCTACTGGATGGTCGAGGTTTGCGAGGAGGTCCTGTAGGCGCAGGTCGCTGTCTTGGTTCACCTCGGGCTGTTCATGTGCGGAAAACCGCTAATTAGCATCGGATTTGTTTTTTGGAGACCCTTGATCACTCAGCTCAAAAGAAAGAGGGAGCCAGAGAGGCCGCCAAAACGCCCTTGTACATTTGACATACGTTGTGTTGGTTTCGCGGGACCCTCCGCAGCTGCCACATGCGAAACAGAGAACTGACGGATGGGCATGGCGGTCATGCCCATCCAGGTTCGGTCGCCATGAGAGGCAATTTGCCTTAGCTGTGACCGGATCATTGTGCTGTGAGTGTTGTTGGTCGGCGTGAGACGATGTCGACGGCTTCCACTCTCGGCGGATACACAACTTTTGCAGAGCCCCAGAGGAAAGAGATCACGTGACTGTCGCATCTACAACACTATGGAGCTGGAGGTTTCTTATAATCATGTCGACTGGAGCTTTGCATTTTCTTTTGTTCGTCAGAATCCTACATGAGCGGAACGATCCAAACCTCTATAATGGCTTACTCCATGTTAAAATGAACAATGGAAGTCCCGGTCTTGCATTGCTCCGAATTTGGCTCAGTGCTATGAAAAGGTAGTCTCCCCAGCTCAGTAGGCGGTGGAAAGCGTCACGGACCCTCCACCGGAGATAGGAGCATTACCCCCCCGTGTCAGCAGAATACTCAACCACATTAATCAGGAGTTTCAACGCGATACTCCCAATCTGTAGCATTCTACAATTGACCCACCGTCACTCACGACATCCCAAGCCATACAAGCACAATGCTCCGCCGCAAACCCACCGCCATCGCCATAACGTCCGAAGACATCGCCGCTCTTGAAGAAACCCTTCTCCGCAAGAAGAGCGAGTCCGGCGCGCAACACGATTCGCTCCAGCAGGGCAGCAGCAGTAAGAAGGCCAATCCTAGCGATGAGTTGAAACCGCTTCCCGGCGACAAGGCGCGGATTCTTCGACGTGAAGAGCGAATCGGGCTCGGACATCGGAGTTGAGAGACTTTGTCCTTGGCCCCATCGCTGAGGATGCCTTTGCTGTTGCTGTCATGGGCGGCCCTTTTGTCGGAGTGTTTTTGGGGCTTGCTTGGGACATATGGTGTGATTCGAGAGCTGGTGTCGGTTTTCTTTCTGTTTGAAATATGGGAATTTGGCAAAAGTCATTGTCGATTTGATCTTGCAAACGGCCTCTCCGTGGACATTTATCACTGTCTCTACGAGCGCAAACTTGACAGACGCCCATCTTATTCGAGTTGACTACTGTTCCGTGCAGTGAGGCACGGTCAAGCAGATAATTCAGCATTTCGCGACAACCCGGTCTCCACATGTGTCCGATTCGTCTCCTCAACAGACAAACTGCAAGCCAGTCGCAAAGAACATAAAGAGTTCGAGCGAACCACTGGACAGCCAAGAAAACCCAAGCACGACTATTTGTCACAAAGCAAATGATCGAGAAACGACAATCGATCGGAGGACCAAGTCAAGTCTCTCGCTCAAATCTGCAGATGGGCCTTGAGAGACTCGCCATGTGCAATAATACGATAAGCCCTCGAGTCGCCGCACCATACAGCAAGAATGCTGCTCCAATAAACTTCAACCGCAATATAGACTGCTCGGCTTTGACGCAGTGTTGGTCGGGATGAGGATCAGTAGCTCTTGTTTTTTTTTCTCGGCTTCTGCTCGCCTCGTCATATTCTGCGATTCGTGCAAGTCTACCGCCTACATCCTGCACGTCTACATTTCTGATCCTAACGGTCACAATTTCATGGAACGGTGAAAGCCATGGGACTAGCCGCGGGCATGAACCTGCACGAGCATGACCGCGGTAGAAAAGTGACCTCACGAGTTTGAGTTGAAACGGTCGCAAGACCAGGGTCTTCATTTCTGGTAGTGACTTAACGTACTACTTGTTACACAGCCGCGTCAGTGTTCGGTATTAATCACTATGAAGTATCAAGTTGAAGAAACACCAACCTTGGGCCTCGGCCACTCTATGTTGTATACTATGATTCTCAGGGTCCCGCTGAAAGCCTAAGCGAATGATCAGGTCCATCTCTTCATCATGTCCTCGGGAATGCCAGCGGAGCATTTCGTATCCCCATCTGTAGTGTTTTCCCCCCTACTAGGCAAAATCTCACCAAACAATGAACTAAGGTACCTTCCAATGGGAAAATATACCCCAGACATCTGACTAGAGTGACTATGTTCTCTACTAGATTCTTGATCTGTCTTCGTGCTGAGTACATTCGTCTTCGTCATCGTTGTCATGGTCCACTCTCTTCATATTCACAAGCCATGAAGTTCAACATTCACACCACACCATTCAATTTCACAGGATGCCGTTCTCTCCCGAAGAAAAGGGGACAGAAGAGAAGACGCCGCCGGGGGGGCGGGAGGGAGCGATATCCTTTCGAAACTGATCGGCCAGGAGCACGATGTAGTACTGATAGTGACAAGAGATAAGGTTGTGTGGTATTTCGCGACGCTACTTCGTGATGGTACATTGAGGAGTCATGCGGCGCGAGGTACTCAACCCGAGCCTTCCTAGTAGATAGAGGGATTGGCCAAAGGCCAAAAGGATGAGCGGGTGGAAATTGTTTAGTGTGTAGTGTACTGTGTACATGATTGTGTACCGGAAGGATGAGAGTCACCCAGGTTTGGGCCACGGCGACAGAATCGTGGAGTGGGAAGATAAAAAGTTCATATCTGTACATAATAGTATCACACATTACTGCAGGTTGGACAGGCATGGAAGGTATGGTCGAAGAACATTTGAAGAGACCATGCAGCATGGAGATATAAATTGGTGGATTTAGTTCCCATTTGATCGATTCATATTCATCGAACAAAGTCAAAGACAACGACAGTCTTTCGAATCAACGTTGTCGCTTGATCATTGATTCACCTACTTCACTAGAATAGTTCCATCGGCGCTTCATTCCTTGAGGATCGTAGACGCTTGCCACACTCTGTTGCCAGTCACGTGCGCTGAACACAACAGGGGGTGCCTGGAATTGCGGCGGTGATACGGACTGACTTTGTGGAGCTGTGGCTTTCGGCGCTTGTTCGTAGTGGATGGGATATTGCTGGTGATGAACCATGTTGGAGATGGGTTGAGCGGGATTGCTGATGGGCATAGGCGGGGAGTTGGTGCTGACGGTGGAAGGGTTGACGGAGAATGCCATATCCCATTGACTGAGCCATGGAAGTTAGCAAACTTTGTGAAATGACAATGGACGAGCTCAGTGGGTTTTTGGAGGGGGAACATACTTGATAATGCGGGTTGGGTCCCAAGTATTCTCATCGACCAGCGGAGATTCGAGTGAATGAGTAGCGGGAGGTTGATGGGGGACCATTCCAAGGGACTGTAACTGGGAGGACGTGTCCGACTTTGCGTCTGATTCAGCACCGGCGGAAATCGGGGGAGTGATGGGATGTGCGTGGAAACCCACTCTGGTTGAGACATTACTGGACATTTGGCCAAGCTGTGGGTGGTAATGCGTGTCCATAACAGGGCTCGGCTGATAGGGTTCCGAGGGACTGCCATAAGGGAAACTGGGTTTCAACTCAAAGGGTCGATGGGTGTCTGCGGAAAAGGCCAACCTTAGAGAGTCAATCTGCGCTTGAATCTCCGGCATGGGCCAAGCTGTGGAGCATCGCTCAAGAATTCGCATATGGCGAGTGAAGTATTCCCGGGCATCGAAATTGAATTGAGGGTCGGGAGAGGTAATGGCGATCTGGGGGTTTGATTAGCCATGAATAGCACGGAGGAAGAAGGAGCAGGCGAGAGATATCGAGACGTCTTTGTCAATGGTAGAGTGCTGCAACCAACAGCGTTGGAGGAGGCCATGAGAAACTCACCAAATGGAGCATGGTGCAGGTCAGTATGCAGTAAATCGCAAAGTTGATACCACGCTGCATATACAGCAAACCAGAAAGACCGAATCGTTCCAGAATGGCTTCCTGCAAACGACATATATTCTTCGCGGAAGAGTAGCACAAGGAAAAGTGAGTCTTCCACTCTCCGCCAGCTGTAAATGACTGAGATGCGACGAGTTGCGGACGATGCAGCAGAATGATGGCCAAGTGACAGTGAGAGTGCATGTTTCCAACGAAATGGGATGGAAGCCACGGTGGCGCTCCGTCCTCCGGATAGTTGACTTGCAAGTCTGGAGGCAAGGTGCGGAGCCAATCAGCAAAGAGCGGATTCTTCTGAACAAAACGAGGATCGGCGCCCCAGTCCTTTTGTTTTTTGATCTTGTGATATGTGTCGGTCATCATGCGGATGTGGTTGGCATTGCGGACAAAGTAAGCGAATTGTCGAGACCGTTCCGTCTCGTAGTGATCCAATCCACGGATGTCCAACGTCGGACGCATGTCAACAGTTTCCGGGTCCACCCCGTAATCCGATCGACCTGCATTGAATGATTAAAACCATGGTCGAACTGGACGTATTCGCCGGATGCCAAAAAAAGGAAAACTCACCCTGAGGAGCTCCGATCATCACTTCGACAACTAGAATCGCCTGCCATACCCGTGTGCTCACCAGGCACTCAATCGGACTCAGATCACACGGCCGCCCCTCGCTGTGATTGCTGTAATGCTCATGAATATCAAGATCTTTGGCCATAGATACGATAGTCTTGACCGTCTGCCATGAGCGGTAATAATAACCCTTTTTAGGTAAGGATTCTCTCGCCTTGAGCAACAGAAGCATGGCCTGAATGGTGCTCAACCGAGGGACGTCCATAAAACTGGACTCATGTCCTGTCACCAAATCATTGTTAATCTTCAGCACTCGGATCAAGCTGAGTCAGTACTTTGGGATCGAGTTTGAAATACTTACTGTTCGCCATTGCGAGCCACTGAGCCCCTTCTGACGGCTCGTCTGATAAACGCCCGGCGCATGCAAAGAGAGCTTCCAAGAGGAGTGGAGAGATGGAATTGCGATCGTTTTGCCATTGGTAATATAGATGGGCGCGAGGAACCACTGGAATATAAGGGTGGATATCATCAAAGTAGATCTTGAAATAAGTCATCACGTCTTCGTCGTCGGGCATGAGTTCGGGAGGAATGCGGATCGTGGCGCCGGCTCCCGTGCTGAGTGGAGGTAATCGCTCTTCCACTTCATCCTGAACCGGGGCATCTGGCTCCGTGCGATCTTTCCTTTGTCTTCGAATGTACGGCGCTAGGCGGGATCATTAGCATTCAACAGTAGGCTGAGGATCGTATCAACCATGGTCTAGCTCATGGCTGCCGTCAAAAGACCTACCGATGCCCGTCTCATCGATCTTCAGCTCGCCTAATACTTCGCTCAGGTTGTCCGCCGTCGATTGCTCATTATCATATATGACACGTTCGGGGGTCGTCGTGAGGTGTGCCTGTGGAGGTTGGGCTGAATAGACTTGAGACTGCGGTTGGTAGGATTGATGAGGCATCACCATGGGGGGTTGGCGCATGTCATTATATAGGCCGGCTTGTGTGGATGGTGGCGGCACGTATGAGGAATATACGCTCATGCCATCATAAGACGACATTCCTCCCAGGGAGGGTTGACTCGTGTGACTGTAGGACGGAGGGACAGGAAAGGTGTGCTGGGAGGTTTCGGAGGTCGCGGAAGAGACATTGGGTTCTGGGGCAGAATCCATTCCTTCGTTGATAAACTCGCCGTCCTGGCCGATGGTTGGCGGCACGCAGACCAGTTTTAAGCGAGTGCAGGCCGAGCATGGCCAAGTATTTGTGGTGGCAGCGTCGCACTTGATCTTTCTCTTTCGACATCCATTACATGCTCGCATCACTGTTTCGGAAATTTAGCCAACATTGTCGCTTACAAAGGCCTCATGGAGGTGTCGCCTGTCTTACCTTTTAGGCGTTTATGGCGATTGTGTTCGTCAACGAAAACATAATCTGCAGGGAAAGGTGAGAGGTTAGCCCAGCAACAAGCAATTGGGGGAGCAGGCCTTGGAAAGACGGGGGGATGTTCCATCGCATCCTGCGCAAGACAAGCTTACTTTTTTGGCCGTCACGGGGAGGCCCCGCTGGCGGCGCAAATGAGTAGCCTTGCATGCCTCTGAATGTCCCGCGATTCTTTCGACTGCAGTGAGCACACTAAGCGACAGCGCTATGGTGACAGACGGATCAACGGCGAACACGTCGTCACTGCCAACCGGGAATTACAACTCGAGCCCGGTGGAGTGCGTGTCAAGTACAAGCTCGTATTATCGACGAGAAGTGTGAATTCGCACTCCGTCGAACCCGAAATCAGAGAGACGCCGTTCGGTTTCGCTGTTCGGTTCCAGGCCGCAGTATTGAGCGACGGCGACTTCTGCCCTGCGCCAGTTCGTCGAGGGCAGCGAGCGCTCACGTAGTCTCGGGAGTGAATCGCAGGTAGCAGCAGGCTGGGCCCAGCGACAGACTTGGGCGATGTTCGCAACAGGCGACACCCAGATCCCGTCGCACGTTTGTGTGGGTAAAAAGGTTGCCTTTGCCGCGATCGCGTTGCGAACGAGTTGGACCTGGACGGGTGCGGCGAAGGGGACGTGGGGAAAGCGATCGGCGGCGCTGTACCCGAGCTGGACTGTGGGAGCGGGGAGGAGGGAGATCTTCCCAATTACAAAATCAGAGAGGCAGAGGCGCGCAGAAAGCCGAACGCGAGCAATTGCCAGTCAAGACGGAAGTGCGGACTCTATTCATCGAACCACCCACGAGACCAAGACCAGGCCGGGCGAACGTCAGTTAATCTGACGTGGGATCGGCGCGTGGGGCGTTATCAACATACGAGGAAATTATGAGAGTTGAGCAAGTGCCGGGCCACCGCGGGCATTGTGAGAGAATCGCGCTCACAGTCCGAGTGGAGACATTCGATGGGCTCGGGGAGGTTTGGTACTGTTTAATCCGGGACTTGCAGTTCTGCGAGGGTTTTAAGGTATGACCGAGAGGGTATGTATGTACGGATGGAAGTGTATAAGGGTGTGCGTGTTCTTTGTGCGGGAGTAAGGGTGGGCAAGGGAGTGGGAGTGGGAGTGGATGTGGATGTGGATGTGGATGTGGATGTGGGCACTGGGCAGAGGAAAGGAATAGTGGAAGACGAGGTACCGCGTTAAGATTGAAGGAATGAATCTCGGCAGAGAGCGAGGCAGAAGAGAAGATGGGCAAATGGGGAAGAGGGGAAGAAAAGGCAAGGAGGGGCGATTTGAGATCGAGAGTGTGCGACGGTGGAAGGGTGCAGGAGTGGATTATTGAAGATTGGGGGTGCACGTCAACTGGGCATCAGATATTGTTTGGGACTGGAGACCGACGGAGGGCAACGATGATGGGCGATGGCGATGCAGATGGAGAACAGGACGGTCATCCAAAGCCACTGGGAAAAAGATGGAGATGGAGATGGAGATGGAGGGTGCTACTAGTCGTAGTACGGTAAGTGTAGTAAGGTGAGCTAGACAAAGCTGGGACACGACGGTACCCGCTGTAGTGATGGGGGCCCAGCAGGGATTGGGTCACTCTTGGGTCACTGGAGGTCACTTTGGGTTGTTCGTGTGGAGTTGGTGGCCGTCGGGATCGGCTTTATTCATTCGAGGGGCGGCAATCAAGCAGTGATTTCGGAGACTTTTGGGTTCAAATCGGGGGTTCTTTCGTGTCATGAGTATGACTGGACATGCTGTCCGTAGTAGACTCCAGACGGGTTGACTATCTTCAATGAGATGTTTCATGTCATTTGGCGAGATGAAGCAACGGTACTGTGACGGATGATCGAAAGATCGAGTTCAAGTAGTACCTCGGTATGACTAGTGGTAGTAGTACTGCAGTACACTACATAATCTAAGCTACGTAGTAGTTACTAAATGGAGGTATGAGGAGACTTGAGACTCGGGGACGTCCTGGAGAAACCATTCCATGGAATGCAATCTTTGACCCGACTGAGAAGATGCTCGTGGTTCAGAGGCAGTGATGGTCAAGCCTGGTCAGAACTTTTTCTGTCCTTCCCGACTCCAACTAAATCAGGAGTCTGCCATCGACTTTTCTCACAAAGCACCTACACGGCGAAATGATCATAGTTCAAGTGGAGAGAGGGAAAGAGAAACAGAGCAGGAGAAAGAGCAGGAGAAAAGGCCAGAGAGGGGCTGCCAAGACTTGTCCAGCGAAGATCTCCGAGGCTAATCCCCTTCTCGGCATGATTTCATCACTCTTTTTGGGTCGAGAGGAGGAGTTTATTGTGGGTTCATCTCCAGGTTCGGTTTTCTTTTTCTTTTTCTTTTCTTTTTCGGGTTTCCCTCGATTTCCTTTTCTATCCTGCCATGTCTGTTTTGCGCAGTCAGCAGTGCATCACAGTTCATGCACTTCTCCCGAAGAGGATGGATCGTTGCAAGATACTGGTCAACAAGGTAAGATGAAGCATCTGTGGATGACCATTCCACCAGCGTTGCGCTCTTTGCATCCAGACAGTACCTAACTTACATCAAGGACCTATGTATGTAGGATAACCTAATGTCGGTCGCATCGAATCGAGCATCGCCGATCAGCAAAGATCCAGTCTCGATCAGGACTCAACGAGGTTATCATTGCCGTAGCAATCCAGATCTTGAACAGGCTATCACGAGATCACTACTCAGTACTTAACTACTTAACTTTTACAATTCGTAGTTTAGTACTCCCTCCTTGTTGACTGATGAACAACGGATCCATGGATACCTGAGTCTGGTGCGACGCAGCGTCTGACCTGAGGAACCGGTACCTAACATTATCCCACAGGACCCACACTAATAGCCTCCCATCGACCGAGTCAGTCCTCCAATAAGTCCATAAGTCCCACTTACATACCACTAGGTGGATGGTCAAAGTGAATCAACAGGAGATGCGATCCAGAACTACACTAGTACACTGGACTGAACATCGCACGAGGAAACAATAAGATGGGGCAAAAAAGCATCAGGATTGGAATCAGAAACTAAAAAGGGCGAATGGACCCTTGCGATTAGACGGAGTCGACTCCTTGTGGGTTCGCAGCCCACACGGACAAAGCATCCGTTGAACCAGTCAGTCGTACAGAATTAAGAAAGAAAAAAAAAATTCCATCTCGCGATGTCCCCCCATTTAGCAGGGCCCAAATTGTTACGAATGAGGGAAACGGTGACCTGAAGTGAAATACTGCTGGGTCTGACTTGAAGTAGCATTCATGGAAAAATCGAACTACTACTGCAGCTGCTGACTTGCACCACCGTACACTCCTTTGGGGCTAGTCTTCGGGCTCATTCTTAGTAGTTCTGTAGCGGTCGACGAAATAGACAGTCCAACAGAGTTTTTCCTTAACAGTCTTAGAGTTATGAAGGATCGACGGTGGATGGGGGCCGATTAATAATGATTGCTAAGACATTCAACCGGCGGGCACACTGACCTTCAGTAGTGAAGAGTCAAGACTGGACTCACTGGAGACTTGAGAGGAAGACTCTTACTAAATCGACGAACGATTGAGTCGATTGACCTGTGTCTCAAACTGTAAACAATAATACATCATTACATGCTCTACCGTATTCAAAGGCTTGGTAATAGCTATTAACTATAGACTGCCAATCGTGCAGGGCTCCAGGCACCGAGATTATCAGATTGGCGCAGAGATTAGACGAAAGTCCAATGGCAGAACGACCAAGATAGAACATCAATATGCACGTGGACTAATGACTACCGAATCCTTGGCTAATACCCTCCAATGCTCCTACGTTGATCACAAGACACCGACCATAGAGGCGAATTGCTCATATTGTACGAGGATGCATCATGCATATACCACGAGTACGAAGCAGATCTAGAAAGCCTGAAAGACAAAACCCCTGGCGATCCGCCAACGGCAAGGCCCGACTTGCCGGGGTTTCTCGGTCATTTAACCTCATGATACGAGTATATTACAATACGGTTGTGTGTCTGCGTGTTTCGAGTCTTCGACCCTTTATCCAGCGTGATGGAAACAGCAAAACCATGATTCATGCAGCATTATGATTTTCGCCGTCTTGCTTGCTCAGCGTGATGGCATTTCGGCAACTCCTATCGCCTCTCCATTTGGTGAATATGATCAACCTCGAGAGGTTGACTGGAGGTGTTGTTCCGGACGATGATGTGACTTGATTTCTCACACTGGTAAGTTGCTAACACTACTCATGAATGTCTTTGCAGGACTAGCTGGACTCTGCTAGATCTTTCAGCAGAGTTTTCTGAACATCTACAACTACACAGTACACAGTTACACACACTGATTCGGATCCGATGCTGCAGGTGGACATCAAACAATGCAGATGTAATGCACACTTACAGCTGAGTCTGACAGTATACACAGCAAAAGTCTGGATAAATTATCCGAGGTTCTTCGTAAAGTCGCAACCTTTCTCGAAATTCAGACATGTTAGCCACGTCCAATAATCACCATTTGCCCTGCAATCTGCATGATGATTTCCACCACACGCCGCCAGATCTGGACCTGGACCCCCTGGCCACGCACGTTTCCAGACATCCTGCGATTTTACGGACCAGTAACCACTGTCGAATTGTGGAATTGTCAGTAGTCGATAGACTCGATACCCCGCAGGTCCCAGGCAAGGGCCATGGATCCCATTTCCATGGTGCACCAGTCGCGGCCTCGTGGTCAACAACAGGGTTCACATTTGAAACAAGCCCTCCCTCAAAACGAGACGCATTAAGCCGAGGCGATAGATTAGACAGGCACCCATAATCCCAGATGACTGTACCGGTGTATCCTAGGAGTGGACCACCGGACCACTAAACCTGTGGACACCTGAACACACTGGAGTCCTGCACAGTGGATCTCGAGTGAAAAGGCGAGTCAATCTGTCTTTGTCAGTGACTCAGTAGGTAACGTACTTCGTAAGTGCGTAGAACTTAGCTAAACCAGACTCCAGACCCAGATCCAGCCCCAGCCCAATCCAAACGACGGGCGATACATAGAAGCCCACACCGAGCGCGCAGTGGTTTGGAACCCCCTTTGCTCGAGGTCGTGGCTGGATGAAAGATAAACTTCCAACTCCGCCTCCTTGAACCGACAAAATTTGGTAAATGGCACTGGCACGGACGAAAGAATTGTCAAATCTGGTTGACCACATGGCAACTTGGCAGGATCAGCTTCCGATGATCCACAGTTTGTTCTTATTCTGGAGCCTGTTAGGGCATGGTTCATTCCTCCGATGTGTGGTTCGACTTGTCGAAGCCTTGGGCGCATCGACAGATTCCAACGATCATTCAAGTTCAAGACATGGTCGCGTGAAGGAGTTGTACCATTTGTAGAGCCGTTTACAACTTCACACAATGTATTGAAGTGACGCTCGGATCCTGCTAACTGTTGCTGGTTTGAATCACCAGCCTTGAATGTGTTTGACACGTGAATAAACGGTCCATAGGCCTGGATCCAAACAGACACTTACCAGCACCAGATCAGGCGTCTTCCGCACATCGAATCCGAGACTTTCAAAAGTTGTCGCTCGACTTCTGGCTACAGGGCTACGGCCAGTGCCACACAGACTGAACCCCTACAGTACTGAACTACTGATTGACTAATGAGTACCGGACTCGCCAAGGCCAATACAAAAGCCATGGAACCCAAAGAAATCTTTCGTAGGAAAACGAGGTTCTCCACCTACGCCCAGGTCCAGTCTATCTATCCGTGACCATGCCGTATTCATCTCAATAAGCGCCCGGTTTCCACATCCACTGTGTCCGTGTCGATAGACTTGATACTGCTGTACTGCGCTCTAGCCGCCGACCGTCGACTTTCCTCAACGGCGTTGAGCTTTGTGTTCCTCCCCTGGTTATTCCCTTCTCGATACGTTGACGATCTGTCTTCGGCTGAGCAGATAATGTTTCTACCGTAGTCAATTGTTGCTCGCGGCCAGGTAATCGTCAGCCTAAGTTAGACTGACTAGGCCCCTCCCTTGTTCCGAGGTGCAGCAAAACTCGTTCAAATGCCACCCTTCCAATTGGAAGATTCGTACGATGAACATATACACGTTACTTTATTTACCTTTGCCAGCCCTGCCGAAAACTCGGGGCAGGCCAGGGACAACCTCCATGTATAGTCTATAAGCTACCGCGCAGGAAGGGTCAGACGTAAATGAGTCGATAGACTCGATACCGATGTCAATGGGCGACGAGCAATAGTACGATGACTCTGACTCTGACTCTAACTCTGACTATGTCCAAATAGTGATGGTGATGGTAAATCAGATCTCCCACAGACCCTCCCGACTCCCGACTCCGCCGTTGAATTGCTGCACTAGGCGTCCTGCATGGCGGACGCCAATTAATCCGTGGTGGGAATCACACACAACTTAATTAGAGTATGAGAGTAAGACAGAACTAATCGAAAGCGGCAAGAAAAAAAAACAAAAAAACAAAAAAAAACAAAAAAGCACAAACCACCCTAAAAACAACCAGCGGTGAGGCTCGACGGGCCGAGGTTAAATTGGAAGTTTGAAACTTTGTATGTGCCGTGCCATGGGCTCAGACGAAGGCGAGCCATCGTAAGTTTGTAACATTCAACGACGTTAGTATACGCCATACAGTAGTATCTGAAGAGAATTTTGAAGAAAGGGAACAAAGCTGGGCTAATATTGAGACAATGATGAGGACAAACATCACGATAGGTGGAAGAAGGACGATCACTCTCTTGACTGCACGGATCCGGCAAAACCCACGGATCTAACCCAGACGAGTTGACGACTCCTCGACCACCATCCTTCAAGCTTGTCTGACCACCAGCACATCAGAAGTTCAGATTCCCTGTCGATCGGGCCCTACTGGCAGAAGCAAAATCGTGAAAAAAAAAAAAACAATTCCTCTGAATGGACCGAAGGATTTGCCGCGCCCGCCTCCTTGTCCTTCTCGCCCTAGCTCCAAACTCTGAGTTCCAATGACGGGCAGTCGGGCACATATCATTACCTGTTCACAAACCCGATGAGCCGATGGCAATCTATATCGGCGCGCCAATGCCCAAGTCCTTGGAAACCTCCCGGATGCATTGACCAGCTACTACTGTACGGGAGGGAGTCTTCGGCACTTTCCTGGGGGTTTTAGTCTGCTCTGGATCAACGCCATAGTCTAGGCCTCTGACGTCCACTACGCCATGTTTGAACATGGGGTACCACCTAGGCCAGGGGTCTATGAAGGCAAAACAAGGTATAGAGAGTCTAGAGACACAGCAGAAGAGCCATTTGTGTCAAAAGTTCGAATTCACGAGGAGGTCACCTTCATGGTCAAGAAGGCAAGAGATGGGAATATCACTGTGCCAGGAACCAGCCCGCAGCCACTTTGGGTTTGAAGTTTGTCCAGCAGGTGGAGAGAGGCTGGGAGAAGGATTTTCTGGAAAACTCAAACTCCTGAAGCATATATGACATGATCACACTTGACTCGGTCCGGTCTTTTCTCCATTGTTTACCTGGGAAGGGGTCAGAGGTAATCTGGCGCAAAATAAGATAAGCTGAGATGGGACGAATGAACGATATCCCGGGCTGAGCCTTCAGACGGAAAGCATGTCGTCTCACGTTGCATGACGTTCTCTCACCACTGAGTTACTCACTACTCAGGGTCCTGCTGCTCGTACACTTCTCTACGTTCTTGCATCATATCGCCTGTAGGCATTATTTTGTCAAAACTGATATTCAACTCGTCGCCTGTTGCCGCAGGTATTACTGGTGCGGTGGCGCTGACTGTCTCACGTCCGCACAAGCGGGCAAGTTCACTCGTTTCTTCCACTCTGGCCCATGATTTACCTTTGGTCGGTACCCACATGGAAGATGGCCACTACCTAGTCCATTCCGAGTAAGGCGCTGTCTACAGAAATGTCCCACCCGTCCAAACAGACCGTCTTCACGCTTGGTGCTAGCCATGTTCTTGACGGAAGATCGAACTGGAGATGAATGGAGGTCGATGTGGATCGTCTCGGAATTATTGCGTGGAGTGGAGAAACTCAACTCGTCGGATAAAAGGGACAGATTGTTGTTGAAGGAGGCAAAGCCTATCAATGATCCATGGGAGTTACTTTTCCCAGTTTGAACGGTGGACTGGGAACTGGGGAACTGTGACACTGATGGATCTGATGAATCATGCAAACGGCGCAGCGCCGCAGAGTGCGTAGTACGTACGCCGGACTGTAGGACTGTAGAGAGGACAACTTGAGCTTTGAGCTTTCTATCAAGCGACGGTACCACAACCCGCAGAGTGACGAGAAACTCTCTATCATATGCAATGCCAAGATTTGACAAGCGCATGAGAAAAACAGTCTAGTGACTCTAGTCTCGTCCCAGTACAGTACTTCTGTCGCAGCGTCGCTATTGTCTTATGTCTACCAGTCCAGTACTCCAGAGTTTACCCTTTACCTCTGGGAAATTCTTGGAAATGCCAAACGACAGCCCTTAGAAACTGACTCGACGCTTTTGCACAGGAGTGACAGGACCATGATCACGAGTGGCACTCCTCATTCGTCCTCGACATGCTCTTCCTGCGACCGATCTTCAGATAAGTTAGCGCCGAATTTTCGACGGCGTCACTCCCAAAGTCGATTTGATTGACCCGATTGACCCGATTGACTCGTGTGTGGGACGAGGATGACAAGGATGCAAGCAGGGCCCCAGCCTCTCGGGCTTCCACCGGTTATATTCTTTCCGCCACGGTCATCATGCATGACTGGATGCAGTCGGCTGCTCTGGATTCTGCGCTGAAACGCAATTCACCCTGATCGACTCGGCCTCGGCAGAGTTAGTATCAACGTCTTCGAAAGCAGAACCAGGGGAAAAGCAAGGCAGGGCAGGAGCACAATGGCATCCGGGCATATGCAGGTATGTCAGCCAGGGCAAGTCGTGCGCTCTCCGCGCTCCATCAATGGTACTGTATAGTGTATAGTGTATAGTCTTTGACTCTATAGTCTATACTATAGGTAAAGGGTAAGAACTCGAGAAGAAGACTGCATCAGTGCATAACTGCATACTGCATACTGCAGAGAGCAGACTTAACCCCAATTACAAATCCTTAGTTACACAAATCCTTGGGATCGCACCTGCAAGGAACAAGTTGCCACCAACACTGACAAAGTCCGTAAGCAAACACCGAAAGCCTGAGAGGGCGGCGGCACTACTGTGGGAGGCTGGAGTAGGCAGACGCGGCCCTATGACTGCCACTCCCCTCCAGAGGAGATGGACGGGGAAGCAATGAAGCATACTAGGAGCTTAGTAATGCCCAGACTAGCCTAGTGCCTGCTCAGGCCCCAGGCTGATGCTTACCCACAATCCTACAGGCGCCGAATAATCATGATAGCCCGGTTCCAGCCAACGCCGGTCGATCTTTTTGCTCGCCGCCAGGCTAATGGTAAATACCGCACTGTTGGCTTGCGAGGTTCTTCCGGGATGGCGGGGAGCCTGCTAATGAAATTGACTTTCCACATAAGATCGACGTGAACCAGAGCTAGGGGCTAGGGTATACATTCTACATAGTACATAGTAACTACATACTAATACATACTACATACCTAGTTACTAGTAGTTGGTTACAACTTAACTACTACATATGTACTTTTGAACTTCTGTCACTGTTCGTGCTGTTCGACCAGTATCTTCGTCCGAGGTGTCTGGGTCCAAGTCATAGCTTCTGAACCAAACGAACGAAAGACAAACTCGAATTGAATGCACTGTGGTAATGGATTGCGCCAGAAAGGTTGTGGTGTGGAATCATTTTGACAACAACTCGAGCAGAGACCTTCAGCAATTCATTGGCAAATGGACAAGACGCCCAAATCGCCAAACAATCACACAGCGCCCGCATTATCGCCACGATCGTGATCACCGATCGCTACTGAGTGGCCAACGGCCAATATAGCCTGAGCCACAACGTGTCAAAAAATTGATCTGACGGAGTGGTCGTGCGAGCCATTGGGTTTGCATTTTTGCCGCAACGTCCATGTCAAATTCCATACCACTGGCTTAGCATGGGAGTACTCCCTCGGCCAATGGCTATCAAGTCATGTATTTGGGTCATCAGATTCGCTCGGCACCGGGCAATTGAAGCACCTGCAGGGGCCTTTTCCGGAGATTATCGTCACGTCTCAAGGAACGCTGGAAGAGTCACGATATTTGAATATAGTACGTACTCAACGTACTAACGTAGTACGTCACTACATTATTTCTACAAAACTGGAAAAACAGTGGGTGACTGGAAATCCTGCGCAGATTTTGACCCCATTTTGTTTTCTTGACACTAGTACAGTTCAGGTACTGTGAGTGTGAGTGTGGTACGTTGTGGAACAAATAACAAAAAAACCGAGGATCTCCCGAGAAGAGGAAGGCTTGGATTCACGTGAGCTGCGAGCCGCCTTTCCATTGATCGTTTCTGTCTCAGGGCGAGCTCCACGAGTTGGCATTGGGCACTGGGCAGTGGGTAGTCGCCAAGATCCTGTGCTTATCGCTTAAGGTTGCTTATCAAGTACGTCTATCGAAGGACTCTGTAGCCTGAGGCACACAGATTCACAATCTCCACTCGATCCTCTAATCGGGACGCTTATCGCTTATCGATCGTCGTCACGTTTTCTTTTGCCCCTCGGTAATCCATCTTATCTCCGGTGACACAGCACATCGCGCATCGAGAATCATTTTCCCAAGGCCACGCGCATCAACAACTCTCGCGACGTTATACTTCACCTATCAGCAACAACACTCACACCATGGCCGAGGTCCAAAACTCCAACCCTACCATACTCAGCGCAGCAGACCTGCCCACACGGTCCAGATCCACAGAGAAGAAGCAAGGCGATCACAAGCTCGGCATCTTCGCCGCAGTCCCGCAACCCGCCGATTTCTTCTCGTCCGATTCAGAAGGAGACGAGGACCTGCTAGAGGAACCAATTGACGAACAAGAAATCTTCGGTATGACAGAAAAAGGGATCAGATAAATCCAATTATTCGCTTTCCAAGAACCACCTTCCGCATTTTGTTCCCCCGGTCTCTGGTTCTTATTCCCGCCCCCGCATATCCTCACGCACGCTCCCACGCCACATCCAGATGCGATGGAGATGCAATGCATACACTCTTGCCTTTAACCCCTCACCTCACCTCTCCTATAGCCCCCATCTTCTCTCTCTACCTCACTATGCACTCTACTCTATTCTAGTGCCCCATCCTCCAGCCTCCATCCTTCCGTTCCCCGTCCCCGTCCCCGTCCCCACACCCCCCATCGCAGTGTCAATCGATCGATCTATTCATAGCTCTCAACAAAGTACAGAGTACAGACCACAAACTAACCCACCATGGCCCCTGTCCATCAACCATGCAGATCTCATCAAAAACATCTCAGACCCCGAACATCCCCTCTCCCTCGGCGAATTAGCCGTCGTCTCACTACCAGACATATTCATCAAGCCCACGCTCCCTGCGGTCCCCAACTCGCCGCTGCAAACAGTCACTGTGCTCATCACCCCAACTATCACCCACTGCAGTCTAGCCACCGTCATCGGTCTCGGAGTCCGAGTGCGCTTGGAACAATCGCTCCCGCCGCGGTTCCGGGTCGACGTGCGGATCAAGGAGGGTACGCACAGCACCGGCGATGAAGTGAATAAGCAATTGGGAGATAAGGAGCGGGTTGCGGCCGCGTTGGAGAATGGTGCGTTGATGCAGGTGATTGCGAAAATGATGGAGACTTGTCAGTGATGAGATTGATCACATGAGTCGTGGGCCGGTTTTGTTCTTTGTATATTATTCTATTTAGCTTGAGTTTTCATGCGGTTCCGTGGCCACGAAGCCACGTCCAGTCTGTCGTTGATGGAACACCTTGGTAGTCGGTCTTGATTTGACCGCCGCGACTTCCAGTGAGGGCACTTCTTGTTGCGGCTATCGATTTGCAGATAGCTATCTTGAACGCTGTTATGATGCCATCAATTAGAGTAGCCACGCGACTGAGACACTATGAGAAAATATCTTAATTCTACCCAAGACTCTTTCCATTTGAACTCACACCACAAGATACACAGTTGTTGTGTACCTTATACTCCCATTATCACATAGACTCTATGACCCTTACATGGCAATGCTACACATTTCATAGACACACGATCCCAGAACCAAAGGAACCGACCAAAGCCTCCCGTCCCTGGAGATACTCATCTTGAAATCACGTGGAAAATAAATGAAATTGCATGTCATTTTATCTTACAGTAACCCGAAATATCCAAGGCCCCCGAGAACAACCATGCACTCATTATTATGAATCCAGAACACCGCTCTCTTGCAGACCCTTCCACAACTCAGGTTCCAGGAATTTGCTGACGGTGACATCTTCCGCCAGACCCTTGCGACGCCGAGTCTTCAGTACAAAGTCCCGCGCGGTGGCCATGGCACTAGCCACCTCCAGAGGCTTCAGCTTCACGTCCCGATCCAGGGGATCCCCGGGGACGACGCTCCACTTGTCAAACACGAGACTCACCATAGCCTGGCCTTGAGTGTGGATGCGCAAGTCGGTCTCAAAGCCGAAGGAGTCGATCACGGGGATCAAGCCGCGAACCGAGTAGAGCGGAGTTCCGGCGATGGGCCCGTCGGACAGGACGTGACCACGGCGGCGGGAGAGGACGGTGTAGACCGAGGCCACGGCGTCGGCGGGACCGGTCATCGTGCAGGCGTAGATGGGTTCCATCAATCGAGGGGAAGCCATCAGGAAGGAAGAGTAAACGGCCCGACGGGCAGTGGGAATGATTTGGCCACCGCCACGGTAAATGGCTTGATCCGCAAGGGATACATCAGTAAGTCGGAATTTGGTGTTTCGAATAGCTGCGACAAGACCAGTTAGTGTGCGGACAGAATTCGCAAAGAAAGAACATGCAAAAAGGTTCATGCAAATAGGGAACGTTCAAGGGAGGGACGGATGTTCAACTCACGTTCTTCGCATAGGGGGCCCTCTCTCGTACCCCAGCTGAAGCCCTGAGTGATCGAGTCTCGGACAGTTCCAAGAAGCTTCTTATCAACCTGCGAAGGTAACGTATCGTCTTGCAAGATGTTGGGACCCATCTCCTCCGGACCAAAGGCCCAAATGCTTCGAGCTGCAAGCTTGTCCCAGTCGTAATTATCTTCGAAATAGCGTGCCACCTTGCGGATGGGGTCCTTGATGCTCACTTTCCCGCTCTCAATATCCTCAGCGATCCCGTCGTCGAGCGGTTCAGCGATCATAGTGATCTTGTTTTTCTTGTTTGGCGTGATGGAGTAACACATGATGGCCGAGGTCTCAACCACAGTCTCGCAGAAGCGCGTGACCGGATCGGAAACCTTGATTTCCATCTCTGAATACAATCGCCGAAGGTCATGAAGAACGCAGTCCATGTAAAGTTCGCCCGTTCCCAAAACAATGTGCTCACCAGATTCCTCAACCTTTGTTGAGATGAGTGGATAACTCTTGTTGACCTTCCTCAATCCATCCAGCATCTTGGGAAGCTCAGAGGGGTTCACAGGCTCCACCGCCACCTTGAAGACGGACTCCGTCATATGACGAATAGGACGGAAAATGTATGGTTCTTCGTCATCTTCCAAATTCAGAGGCACAAGCGTGGCCGTCTTCACGATGGAATTATCAACGCCACCCAACAGGACCCAGTTACCGGCCGGCACGCCATCGGTAGAGATATTGTAGCATGTGTTGGCAATCCACGTATCCGAGATGGTCGCAATCACCATGTCCTCTTCATCGTCCGGAGTGTATCCCTCTCCCAGAACACGAACCTGTTGCCCGGGCCGAGCGGTACCACTCAGAATACGACCGAAAGAGTTGAACCCGCTGGCATCGACAGTACCGAAGAGTTTGGTGACATGAACAACCAAGGGTCCATCCGAGTCACAAGTAGACATGGACGCGGCAATCTTAGTGTCTGTCGGACCGGTGTAGTATCGTTCCAACAGTCTTTGAGAGCCGTCCACGGGTGAAGGCACGTGCTGCACAATCATATCCACAAATCCGGTGGGAGCTCCAAAGAACTGATCGCACACCAGTCTGAGCAGCTCAGCTGCGTCGGTCTTTAGTTGAGATGGTTTCAGATGGACACCCACACTAGCCAACGTCCGCTTCAAGTCTTCTGGACTTTCACTGATTGTGTGCGAATAGAGCTTGTAGATAGGCTCCAAGATGAATTTCACAAAGGCACGCTTTGAGTTTTCCTCGACGCCTTTGCGGGTGAACTTGCGACTGCGGGGGTTGTAGAAGATGTCGCCCCAGAGGCGGGCTGCGAACTCGGCGGAATCCAGTTTGGGGTACGTATCAGCGTACATACGAGCAAATGACTCGAGAGTGAAGCACCAATTCATAGAGCTTGAAGCAAATGCGACATTGCCCTTCTCCGGGCTCAAACGTCGCCGCTCACCCTGACCAGGAACAATGCTTTCAATAAGAGTATTGACTTCTTCAATCACATGCTTGAGCTTGAAGTAGGCGTCATTGGGTGGGAGCTTGAGTTCCAGAATGAGCCTATCCATCTTATTCACCACCAACGTCAATGGAAGATCCTCCAAAACCGCATGCTTGACGAGCTGCTCAGTATTCGCTTGTACACCTTCCACAACATCCACCACCAAAATGACACCATCCACCAGGCGGATTGATGAAGCAACTTCATCCACAAAGTTCACGTGGCCCGGGGTATCAATAATGTTGACCAGGTGAGACTTTCCCTTGGT
Source organism: Penicillium ucsense (assembly GCA_014839625.1). Classification (NCBI taxonomy): domain Eukaryota; kingdom Fungi; phylum Ascomycota; class Eurotiomycetes; order Eurotiales; family Aspergillaceae; genus Penicillium; species Penicillium ucsense. The sequence goes on along the minus strand of WIWV01000128.1, from coordinate 19,270 downwards.
TCCTTGGAGCACCAAACTCATCGGCGCGGCCTTGATGGAAACACCTCTCTCACGTTCCAAGAAGTGGATGTCGGTGTAACGCAGTTGCTCTTCCTTGCGCTTGCCTTGACGTTTCTCCAATCGCGCGGACAAGTCGTGTGTCTGTCGTACCAACATGTCCATGAACGCCGTCTTACCATGGTGCAAGTGGCCCACCACAGCAACGTTTCGTATTTGATCCGGGAAGTTGAGCAGGTCTGACATAAACTCTCGCGAGTAATAGACGGGAGGAAGCTCTGTCTCCGCAATCGCAAATTTCTTCTTGGTGACTGGCGCAATTATCGGCTCGGACAGCGGCTGCGCATCTTCTTCTTGGACCATAGTCTCGACATCTTCACCGTATACTTGCTGTGCGCTGGGATAGTATTGCTTATCTTCATGGAGGATAACCGCATTTGAAGGACCATCTGTATGCCAGGCGCAAATTAGCACATTGGGACTCAACCTGCCGTCGCGAACTTTCTTCTCCGGCGAACGCGAATAGATCTTACCATCGACTTCCATCAACTGCTGGTCATTGACCACAGACTCCTCTTCATCATCTTCAAAGGCTTCATCGAACTTGAAAGCCTGAGGGACCTGCTCCTGCTGCTCCTCATCGGACTCGGCTTCGCCGATGTAATTACCGAACCTGTGAAAAAAGCTTTGATTAGCATTGAACCGGACGTGATTGTGTTGTTGAATATATGGAAGAGAATCTTACTCATCATATAGGTCATCCATGATGGGCCAGTCTGTGTGAATCTATGACAAGATCGGGGAAAATTGATCAGTCGCAGAATCCCCAAGCAACTGGCGTGACGGCGGAGCGTGGAACGGCTTGCAACTTTCGGTGGGTCCAGTCTGTCGCGGACGGGCAGTATCAAAGGCGGTGAGAATCCAAAAAAAAAGCAGTTCACCAACTGGCAAACTGCGGGTTGCGGACGGACTGCGGAGTGCGGACTACAGAAGTACAAAGTGCTAGCACTACTGGTACCCGCTCTGCTGGTGCAAGAGTCGCGAGCAGCTGCGGGAGGTACTTGGCATCCTTTCCATCTCGGCGACCGGTCGAGGTACCCGCCAGATAACAACAAAGTACTCAAAGTACTCGTGCCTACACCGTACAGCTCCTCACTCCCCACTTTGCCTTTATTTATATGTCAAGGCCCATCGCCCCTTTACGCTCACTCTTCCCTCTGCGATTGATTGATACCCTTATCCTCACTACTTTCTTCCTTTGATTCCTGTTATACCCTTGCAACAAAATGTCTTCTCTTCCTCCAGTTTACATTGTCTCAACGGCCCGTACTCCAGTGGGCTCGTTCCTTGGGTAAAGCTACCCCTCCATAAACTTCTTATTCTGGCGGTCAAACTGACACAACTGTACAGCTCCCTGTCAAGCCTCGCTGCCCCTCAGCTTGGTGCTCATGCCATCAAGGGTATGTATCACGAATTTACTACAAGAGCTTCTTCACTTTGGAACAATTGAGACTGACTGTTGTGGAAACACTTAGCGGCGGTTGAGCGGGCCGAGGGTATCAATGCTTCCGATGTTGAGGAGGTTTTCTTCGGAAATGTCCTGTCTGCTGGGTAGGTCCAAGTCATATCTGTTTAATGTAATCAGGATGCAGATCAGAAGCTAACATGGATGCCACGTTCAGTGTTGGTCAGAACCCCGCTCGTCAATGTGCCATTCACGCCGGGCTCCAGGAGTCCACCGTCTGCACTACCGTCAACAAGGTCTGCGCCTCGGGCCTGAAGGCTATTATTCTCGGAGCCCAGACAATCATGACCGGTAACGCCGACATTGTTGTCGCTGGTGGTGCTGAGTCCATGTCCAACACTCCTCACTACTTGCCCACTCTGCGTGGCGGTGCCAAGTACGGCAACCAGACAATGGTCGACGGAATCATGAAGGATGGCCTCCAAGATGCCTACGGCAAGCAAGAGCTCATGGGCTTTGCCGCCGAGGAGTGTGCTCAGGACCACGGGTTCAACCGTGAGCAGCAGGATGAGTATGCCATCCGCACCTACCAGAAGGCCCAGGCCGCTCAGAAAGCCGGTGCCTTCAACTACGAGATTGCTCCCATTGAGATCCCCGGCTTCCGTGGCAAGCCCGGTGTGACTGTTTCTCAGGATGACGAGCCCAAGAACGTAAGTCACCATGCTTTTCATGGCTCCTACCTCACAAGAGCCTTTGAGTCGAGACGACATAATTTACTGACTCACGGTCCCTCAGCTCAACCCGGACAAGCTCCGCGCCATGAAGCCCGCTTTCATCCCCGGTACCGGTACCGTCACTGCTCCTAACTCCTCTCCTCTCAACGATGGCGCTGCCGCCGTTGTCCTGGTCTCCGAGGCCAAGGTCAAGGAGCTCGGTCTCAAGCCCATTGCCAAGATTCTGGGCTGGGGTGAGGCTGCTCACAAGCCCAGCAAGTTCACTACTGCGCCTGCTCTGGCGATCCCCAAGGCTCTGAAGCACGCTGGCGTGACTCAGGACTCCATCGATGCCTTTGAGATCAACGAGGCCTTCAGTGTTGTCGCTCTCGCCAACATGAAACTGCTGGGCCTGTCCGAGGAGAAGGTCAACATCCACGGCGGTGCCGTCGCTATCGGTCATCCACTCGGTGCCAGCGGCGCTCGTATCGTCTCCACTCTGCTTGGTGTCCTGAAGGCCAACGGAGGCAAGCTCGGCTGCGTTGGCATCTGCAATGGCGGTGGCGGTGCCAGCGCCTTGGTGCTTGAGTCTCTCTTCTAAGCATTGCTTTTTTATGACGAACCGACATGACATGACTATCAAAGTGCTGAAAGACTTTGTGGGCGGCACTCTGAAACAGTGTGATCGCTCAATTCATATACCAAAACAGATATAGCTAGCTTTAAGCCTCCCGTCATAGCTGACGGGTGTTAATTTCAAATCCAAAATGTTCAAAAATACATTTCATGACCAACGCACTGTCGTAAATTTTGACTAGATGATCCAGGTGGATCAAGGTAAGTCGGCGTCTCCCGAGACATGCGGAGGCGAAAATGCACGTAGATCAATTACCAACTCGTACCTACCGTTGAAGTTCCAATCTTCAGCTTCCTAGGTACTGGTAGTAGGTACCTACCTATGCCCAAGATAGTGGAAATTGCGGTTCGTCTCGTCAGCGCATGATGTTGACTGCGAATGTCTCTCGAATTGCAATTTCTTCCACTGCCAATGATACTTAGGGGTTACCAGTTGCACTGATACACATATCTAATTTAGATCGTTCCTTTTTTCAAATGACTGCTCCACGAGAGCCGGCTTATAATGTACATAGCCTCTAAAATCAATATCATCACAATTGAATCATGCAAATGCGCCCACAAAGGCCATAAGAAGCGCCCCACAAGCGACCGAAATACAAGCCTCGACACGCCTCCTGCCCTTCAAGGTAGCGTAGCTCGACTCGCTCAAAAAGTCCTCCGCCAACAACTCGACCAGCCCGGCAAACAGCAGTAACCCGCTACTAATTGCATTGGTGATTCCCACCATCAGCAGGCCCGTCGCACTGGCAGGGTCGTAAAGATTGTGTAAGACTAGTCCGATGGCCTGGCCGATTGGGGTGGTTGTTCCGTAGGCCAGGCACATGAGCCACGGTTTTGGAGATGAGGGTGAGAAGAGGTCGGGGATGAGTCCAGCGATACGTGAGCCTAGCGCAAAGCCTTCGAAGGTCTGGTGGAAGCTGATAGCGATGAGAAGGACCATGAATGATGTGCCTGTGGCGACACTGAGGGCCATTCCGATGAAGATACTGTGGAACAGGATGCCTGCTTCGAGGAGTAGACATTGTAAGAGTTGGCGTTGAGGGTTTTGCAGCGGTGAGCCCATCTCGTCGTGGGTTTGGAAAGTAAGATCGCCCCCTGATGTGTGGTGAGGGTTGCGAGAGTGCATGGATTGTTGTGCTTGGCCATTGATTGGGATGTCATCGGCGTAGGGATCAAGGCCCTCGATGTCATCATCTAGATCGTCGTCGTCGTCGATTTGCTCCCTTTTAAGTTTAGGCCGCGCAGCACTCAAAGAGGAGCGAAACAGTTCGTGTGAAGAGCCCGAAATCCTTTCAGCACCGCCGTGATCATCGCTCTGCCGAAGACTTTCCATGAACACATTGCCCGATGGACTTCTGGCTCCCAAGTGTCCATAACTGGACTCGTTATTCTGAAAGTCATCCATTGAATCGCGGCCGTTATTATCCCCCATCAGCGTATCATAATCCGTTCCATGCACATGGCCCGCGCCTTTCATTGCGAAGAACATCTCTACCAATACCACCGCAAACACGGAGACCATGGCCACAAACCCCGCCATAGCGCGATATGTCCGGCTCCAAAATCGCGGCAGACACGGATCGGTCAATGAGACAAACGCAGTAGGAAGGAGATGAACGAAGGCTGTCGCAATCAAAACACCCGTGCCAAAGTGCCTCGAAATGAAAAGGAACCGACGCGGAATTGGAAGACCAGGGAACCGGCGTGCAAGGACGGGGAATGAGCAAGCTACAAGATTATAGATAGCATATGTTAGCATGCGCTTTGAAACAGTAAAGGAGCATTAGAGGAGGAGGCCGGGACGGTCAGGGCATCCCCGTTGAGGTCTAGGCTGCGACTCACCGAATGTGCTCAGTCCCAGGATTAGGAATAGGGCCATGATATGGAGACTGGTATTATAATCGCCTCGCTTCCCTGAGCCACAGGTGGAAGCCCCGTCGGTCGGATCTGAGGATCGAATGTCATTCCGTCGCTGCAGCTCTGCCCGCAACAATGATTCAGGGATGTCGGATATAGCAGAGAGAGCTCGCTTGAGGTCTGCAACCACAGAACGTGAGTCCTGATGCCATTGAACAGGTTTCATGCAATCTGAAGAGTAAGTCACTGACCTATTGACCCTAGGCCTGCGTCCTGCCACGGGTGGGCATTCTGCATCTTTGAATCGGGAGAATCGAAACACCGCTCGGTCCAGATCGCATCACCAGCGCAAGCTGTCACTGGCGGGCGCAGAAAGCTTGGTCAAAGAGACCAGACACGCGAAAATCAGATCCCACAGTATGAATGTTCGTCCCAAGTGGTGAAGGCAGGCTGCTATTGTCCGAAGCTCATGTTTTTCTCTGGGTAAATTCGGTCGGCGTTCGGCGGGCCACGAGAATGCTTTTGATCCGCCAGGCCGGGAACAGCAGCCTGGGCCGAGCCTCCCACTGTACTCCCGTCATTATCTCGGCTTAGTAACGCCGGGTGCGGTACTTTGAATGTACAGGGTCCAATATCTGATATTCATCAGTCTGCTAGTATGAAAAGTACCTGTGCTTGATCAGCAATCAGTATGTGGCTGGAGAGTATTGGCTACTATTGACAAAGGAAAATAACAATCTGGATCAATCGCTAATACGGGGCTAAGTATGATGAACTTCATCAGATCGCCAACAAGGTTGTGCTAGTCCCTCAAAAAAAAAGGCAGAACCACGAGGAGAGCCACGCAAGACACAGCTGAGCCTACAGCACCGAGAGTCCTCTAATAGTATGGTATTGAGTAGTATGGCTTCTGTTCGTCATGGCACAAGATCAATGTACGCTTTATATGTGCTTGAATCATCGATTGTTCAGTTTTGTCCAGCCACTTGTTCCCTTCGGTCGGCGAGGCTCCTCTGTCGTCGGCGTGGAGCCCGGTGGATTTACTGCATCGCTCTCGCTAGTTGTGGCAGTAGAGGTGGAAGGATGGCTGGTTGAATCTTGCGGGTCGAGTTGCTTTTGTTTATTGTCGTCCACAGGTCCCTCGAACCACTCCTTTTCGTCTAACATCTCCCATTCAGCGCTCGCCATTTCCCCCAGCAGCGTAGCCTTCAGCTTGTCCGCAATCTTAGTCGGCGTGGGCAGCTTCCACGTCCGCATGAAGTCCACTCCCTCGGATGCCGCGAGGAACGAGTGAGCCGTACCATGAGAATAATGGCCGAGCATAGGAAAGGATTTGTGGCGTTGAATTGTCGTTTGCGGTGAATCTTTATTGGGCTTCATTTTTTGCGTGTCTCGGCCAGCAAAGGCTCGCATCAAAGTGGATGCTTGCGCGGGCGGGGCGACGAGCAACTGCCACATTCCCTTCCCAATATTGCAGATATCCTCCCACGAGTCGGAATTCAGGTTGATTCCTTGGGTCCTGCACAGCCAGGCAGCATCCCAAGCAAGGAGTGAGACCCCTTCTAGGAGCAAAGCATACGCGCCAGGATCTTCCTTGGCCAATCGAGGAAGAGGCGTGTCAATGAAAAGGGGTCTAGGACGAGAGTGAGTACGGGGCTCGGTTCTGGATCCCGCCGGGCTGTATGAGGCGAGGTTGGCATTTGCAAAACCCTCAGAGAGATTTCGAGAAGAATACGAGGCGGCAAGAGTGTAGATGGTAGTAGTAGGGTGATTGCGATGAGGAAGAGTAATCTCCGCGGGAAGTCTCAAAGAGAGGTAGTGAGAGACAAGGACCAGAAGACGGGCAAGGTTGGAGAGAGAGGTGGATAGTTGCGCAGGATTCGCTCCTATAAGAATTTTCAGCAATACATCGCTCGCAGATGCACCAAGAGCCTGGCATACCATTCATATCTTTCAGGTCAATAACACCCAGGCCTCCAAGCATGTAGTTGTGTTGGCCGTCACTCTTCCTCGAGGTCCGCTGTCTCAGACCGTACAAGTGGGCTGCTTCGCGACAGAGATATATGCGTGCCTCTGCAGTCTTGCTGTGAAGAGTATGCCACAGGTGCTCCGTCCTCTTGATCGTGTTCTGAAGGCCAGTCAAGACGGAAGCCTCCCGCTCTGCCAGTTCGTATTGCGCCGATTCAGCGTCGGAACGTCTCCGGGATAAAACCGCTCGACGCTCCGAGATGTCTCTCCTCTTAGTCTTGATCTCTTGTTTCAAGACTTCAATTTGCCGCCTGAGATCGTCCTTTCTGGCGGACGAAGATGCCTGGAGACCGGACACCGTTTGTAGTGTCCAAGCCGGCGACTTTTCAGTCTGCCGTAGGTGAGCTTGCTCGGGTACTGAGCTTGTTGGGGGCGCGCTCTCGATAGAGACTGAAGCCTCTATCTCACGTCCAAGGCGCTCTTTCTCCAAAATAATCTTGGCATTCTCGAGGCGGAGGGGATATAGTTGGTTGCGGGCACATGTCGGGCACAGGAACGGCTGGCGGGAGTGGGCTGAACTGCATACGAAACAGCTCATCGCAGAGGGTGAAGAAAGTGTATAAGGTGATTCGACAAAAGCCGTGTTTCCATGGTGTGTCGAGGAAGCTACCAGAGCTGCCACCGATGACCATAGACGAAGGAAGTTGTGTTCTAAAGAATTGCGGTTGTCGGGAATCCGCCTGTTGCAATGTCGTCACCTGACGAGCCTCCCGCTTTGGAGCGGTCCAGATGATCTCCACAGTGGGCAATGTCAAAACATGTGAAAGTAACCTTATCTCAAGCCACTGGCGACGATTTTTGGTAGTCCGATCAAAGTCGAAGGCTCATCGTCCCACGATCTTGCTTGAACCATCTTTGAGCGCGCCCTGGCCGGAGGCAGCGTCTTTGACAATGTCTCGACAGGGAAGCCCAAAAAAAGCAACGCCGCCATCCTCCACGGTGGACTCGCATGGTCAACACAGCTTTGGTTCAGTGCAGTCGTCCTGTAAGAATGATGAGTTTACCCTCACTGTTCAGCTGACTCGAGGGCTCGAAGACTGCAACTGGGAAGAACTACAAGAGAGGTACATGGAAGCGATGGACGAGCACAGTCGCGTTGAAGATAACTTGCGTGCCGAGACGGCGAAATTGCTTGAGGTTCGGTCATTGATATACCGTGTGGTTGATGAGCGACTTTGACTTATTCGAACACAGATTTTCTCAAAATGGTCCCAGACAACTATCGTACAAGACGAGAAACGTGCTTTGAAGCGGTTAGTTCAAATTGAGTCTGGGCCACGGGGTGCTGATAGTGTTGTAACACCTCATTAACCCCTGTACAGATTTAAGACGCAAATGCAGCATGTGCAAAATTCTGAAGTGGGCCTGGAGAGCAAGAAGAAACATTGTATGCTTCCCGCTCATCATGGCTTAGGGAATCAGCGAGCTAACAGGTCATTGCCACCTCAGATGCGGACGTTGTGAAGGCTTTCCAGAGTGCTTTGGCCTTGCTCAACGAGCAGATGAGGGCTTGAAACTATCCACGCCAGAAAGACGTCCTGATCTGCCTGGACCCAGCGCATGCGTGACTGGGCGTATTAGCAGACTAGTCGATGCCATTCATTTCATACATTATCTCTGTCTTACTTCGCATACGCACCGGCGTCTTAATCGACTCATGTTCAATTGTCATCATGGATAGATTCAACAACACATAAATCGTATATTAGCCTTACAGTCCAGAAAAACATGGGAAGTTTGTGCGTGGTGGCCATGGGTGGCAGCTCTGGTGAGTGATCAGAGCCATGCTGCGGAATCATCAGGTGCGATTAGCTCTCCCAGTGATGTCTTGCCAAGTAGCTCCAAATCGTCTGCCAGTACTAGCCAGAAGACCCTCCTCTTCCGCTTCCTCGGCATCTTCATCAAGTTGTTGCTCATCAAGCTTGGGTGCCCGGAAGAGAGTGGTCATGAAGACAATGAGATAGACACCTGTCAATGTGGCTAGTCAGCATTTGACATCTCTCGAAATGATGGGCAACTTCAGGTGTGGGTTTAAAGTACCGAGGAAGACGAATTGGGCCCAGAAGAACACCACGCCAAAGAATGGGAAGTTAATGGTCACGCGATTCAAGAACGTGCTGACCACACTGGGTGTGCATATCGAGCGAGCTGCTGGATTTTCCGCAAGCTCGGAACATGGCTTGATAAGATCCATGCTGTTAGTACAATCAGGTTGCTCACCGGGTGAGCTGGGAGTGCGATCACAGAAAGTCTGGGGACCATATGTGGCATATCCAGGGGCAACGACCATCGAGACTGAGTAGTTAAGGGCCAGGATGATAAGCATCAGCATAGCAGTCGCCAAAAGGAGAGCCTGCGGGGACGTATGACCTTTGCGGATTTGGAAAATGCGAATCCACAGGAAACGGATACCAACCACGGCAATGCCCACCACGGAACTGCAGAACAGAAGCAAGATGAGAGCCGTAAAGATGGCGTAGTCCACTGGGAAGACCTTGGCAGAAAGGACCAAAATCCAGTTCACGGGGTTGAACACGTTAATATGGCCGAGGATATAGCCACAACGGTGTTTGCAAATTGAGTTTTTGGCTTTGTCGATCGAGGTCAAGAGCATTGACACCCAAACCACGACAGCTATCAAAAGAAGGAGAATCCCACTCAGGAGTTTGAAGGGGCGGAAGACGGCTCCGATCTTATGCCACGCCCGTATCAGCCAACTGCGTCCTTCACCATGCGCATCTTCGACCAGACGTTGGCGTCGGATCAAGGTCCTCTCCTCCCGTGTGAGAGTGTCAAGCTCTCTGCGATCCTTGGATGACAACAGATCAGGGTTGCCGCCACAACGGCCCTCAAGCTGGCGCTGACGCTCCTGGTTCAGTTCCAGCTGCTGTGCGGTGGTTGCCTGCAGCATTGGGCTAGAAATCGAGGGCGCAGTTTTGATCAAGCTGACAGGGAACAGAGCGAGACCTGCAGAGGTATACAGGACATAAAGACAAATGCCAACAGTGATCAAGAGACCCAGAGCAAACGTCAATGCACGCTCACCATCTACAAACAATGTTAGATATGACCCCCAGTGCCTGAATTGAAGTAAACTCACGATTCTCGGTCAGCAGTCGCTTGAAGTAGTCCAGATCCTTATTGCCTTTGTCACTCGACACAGGCGCAAAGAAACCGACCAGGAAAATGATCACCACGATAGCGATGAAAAACAAGGTGTACTTGAAGGCACCCCAAAGGCGAGATCCTAGCGTCTGTTCACCTGCTTCCGCCGCGACCTCGTCATACTCCTCGTACCAAAAGTAGGTGAATGGCAACACCAACAAACAGAGAAGCGCATCTGCAGAGTACAGGGTGTAGTAGACGATTGTCAAAGAATGAGTAATGTGATCCACAGCATCTTGCGAGGCCCAGTCCTTGCGACGACCAAGCTTGGACGATGTGGTTGACGAAACGAGTGCGACATCCACTGGGAGTAAAAGGACCGTTGCTAGAAGACAAGTGATTGCAAAGATACAAGTTACAGTCACAGAAGGGGAGCGATCCCGTGGCGTTTGGTAAACGTAGATGAAGACTGATGCTATCGCGAGCAAGGCTGCTATCACGACGGCATAGACAATCCAGATAAGCGAAGTTTGAAGGAGTGCCATGTTGAAGGCACGTCGAAGCTGGAAGTTGTCTCACATAGAGTAAAATCACGATTCAGATAGCAATCTTTTTGGGGCTTCTCAAGATAAATGAGAGGGGAGCTTACGACATAAGTTAAGCTTGATGGCGCCTGGGAATGGAGATCCGACGCGACTGTCGTCATGGGCTAACCCGATACGGTTATCACCACGTGATTCATATCGGCTTGGATTATCGCTGTCGCGCCCTGCGATGCGTTTCTAAGGGATTGTTGTTTATGAGATTCTTAACCGGGCAAGCTGTCGATGGTGTTACCTTATGAGGTGGATTGAATCTTCTGACATATGATGCCCAAATTTTGAGCTTCGTACAATTCCATCTAACCAGCTAATTACTGGTTAAATTCAATTTTCTTCATTATTGAGCGTGAGGAAAAGGAGCCTTGAATATGCAGTGCTATACAGAGCTGCTTCCTCCATCGGGGGTGACCCACGCTCTGGCTGTTCCATTTCTGTCTGCGACAGCGAACAATTTGATTGTCGTTCGATCCTCTCTGTTGCAAGTGTTTTCTTTGCGTTCATCACCCACTCCACGACAAAATGAAAATGCGGAGACCCACCTCACAACACCAACAGCAACCGATTCCCATCTGACGAAGACCAAGCTTGTTCTGGAGAAAGAATACCCACTGCCAGGGACGGTAACAGACCTGAGTAGAGTGAAAATTCTGAATTCCAAGAGTGGCGGTGAAGCAATCCTGCTAGCTATCCGCAACGCGAAGCTGAGCTTGATAGAATGGGATCCTGAGCGTCATGGTATCTCTACCATCTCGATTCACTACTACGAGAGGGATGACCTAACGAGAAGCCCATGGGTACCTGACTTGAGCAACTGCGGTAGTGCTCTCAGCGTGGATCCCAGTAGTCGATGCGCCGTTTTCAATTTTGGAATCAGGAACTTGGCAATTCTGCCATTTCACCAAGCCGGAGATGATCTCGTAATGGACGACTACGACCCAGAACTTGACGGAGAACGTCTGATCGATGGTCAAGGATCTGCTACCAACCACGAGGATGGAAAGCAGGGTGGTGGCGCTACGTATGGAACTCCCTACGCTGCCTCATTCGTGCTGCCTTTGACAGCCTTCGACCCTGCTTTACTCCATCCTGTCAGCCTGGCGTTTCTCTATGAATACCGAGAGCCTACATTTGGAATCGTGTACTCTCAGGTGGCCACGTCAAGTGCATTGATCAACGAGCGCAAAGACGTGATGACCTATGGTGTTTTCACCCTAGACCTGGAGCAACGGGCATCAACATCGCTTCTTTCGGTCTCAAAACTTCCCAGTGATTTGTTCAAAGTGGTGGCACTTCCACCTCCTGTGGGTGGTGCTCTTCTCCTTGGTACTAACGAGGTTGTCCATGTGGATCAAGCCGGTAAGACAAACGCGATAGGAGTCAACGAGTTTGCACGTCAGATGTCCTCTTTCTCGATGAGTGATCAATCGGATCTGGCCCTTCGCCTGGAAAACTGTGTTGTGGAACGTCTCGGTGGCGATAGCAGTGACCTTCTACTCATTCTAGCCTCCGGAGACATGGCGTTGATTCGGTTCAAGCTTGATGGTCGGTCAGTATCTGGCATGAAACTCCACGCCCTTCCCCGGCAAACCGGAGAGCATATTGTGAAGTCAACGGCTTCGTGTTCGACATGCTTTGAAGACGGGAATGTATTCGTCGGTAGTGAAGATGCAGACTCTGTGCTTCTTGGATGGTCTCGATCCTCTGCACTATCCAAGAAGAAGCAGGTCTCAACCGGGATCGAGGATCTGTCTGATGATGACCTGATGGATGATGAAGATGTGTATGAAGACGATCTTTACTCCACCGCACCCGATCTAAGAGCGTCTTCTGGAAACCCAACGTCCGAATTTTATCATTTCCATTTGAACGACCAATTATCGTCTATCGGTCCTTTGCGGGATCTGACTCTTGGCAAACCTGCTTCGCGTTCTCAAGAAAAGAAAGATTCGAGCGAAGACGACGTGCTGGCAGACTTGGAACTGGTCGGAGCTGCGGGATCTGGCAGATCTGGTTCTTTAGTCGTGATCAAGCGAGAGGTTGACCCCTGCGTTAAAATGAACACCAAGATTGATGACGCGGAAGGCGTTTGGTCGACAACTTTGCGCCGAGGCAGAAAGGGCGGCCAACCGAGTGCCGATGGTTCGGGGAGTGGTCAATCTCGTCACTTTATCATTGTGTCAAAACCGACAGCAGAGAACCGAGAGGGTTCTGAGATTCTGGAAGTCGATGGAAAAGATATGAACCCCTTTAAAGCATCTGAGTTCAATCCGAACGAGGACTTCACAATCGACATTGGCCCACTAGCGGATTCCACGCGACTTGTGCAAGTCCTGCAAAGCGAGGTTCGAAGCTATGATATTGGTGAGCTATCCCATACGTGAATGTTCGAACAGGTTGATCGATGGGGCTAACTTTAGGGAACAGATCTCGGACTTTCTCAAATCTACCCGCTTTGGGACGAAGACGTCGAGGATGAGAGAATTGCAATCACAGCGAGCTTCACCGATCCGTATCTTGCGATTATCCGTGATGATGCCACTCTCTTACTTCTCCAAGGCGATGAGAGTGGCGATCTGGATGCAGTCTCGATTCCAGACGAGCTCTCCGGGCCTAAATGGCGGTCCGCCAGGCTCTATCAAGACCACAGCCACGTGTTTGCGGCTCCCGGTGAACGCGGCAGCGATGACGTTTTGGCCAATACTTTGCTTTTCCTCTTGAGTAATGATTCCAAGCTCTCTGTAAGGGCCCCCCTATTGGGTACATCAATGCTGCGTTAACACCTCGTGCTAATTGGAAACGACAGATTTTCAATCTGACAGACATGAAAATGCTCGACGTCATTGATGGCGTGGACTGCCTGCAGCCAGTGTTGTCCTCCGAAGCTCCACGGCGAAGTAATAATCGCGAACCCTTGAAAGAGGCCCTCGTGGCCGACTTGGGTGACCAGTGGATTAGATCACCTTATCTCATCGTACGCATCATTTTACCCCTCAATTGTTCGAGTTCCTGCTGCTGACGTTACGACAGGTACGCACTGAAACCGACGAACTTATCTATTACAAGCCCGTCTTCCACACCGTCAGCAACGGCGATGAGTCGTCTAGAAGCCTTCGTTTCCACCGAGAAACGAATCATAACCTCACGGACACCGCTGCGGCCGCAGCTTCAACCGTAGAGATGCAGCAGCAGTCAAAGCCACTGCGCGTCTTGTCAAATGTGTCGGGCTATAGCACGGTCTTTTTGCCGGGCGCATCTGCAGGGTTTGTGATGCGAACCGCAGCCAGCTCCCCACACTTGGTGCGTCTACGGGGCGATTTCATTCGATGGTTGAGTGGACATGACTCGGCTGGATCTGGCTGTGATCACGGTTTCATCTACGTTGACTCTGCGAGTCAGATTCGAGCTTGTCAATTACCTTCTGGCACACAGTTCGACTACTCGTGGCCCCTTCGCAAGATCTCACTGGGTGAGCAGATTGATCACTTGACTTTCTCGACAACATCCAACACCTACGTTGTGGGAACTAGTCACGATGCCGAGTTCAAACTACCAGATAACGATGAGCTCCATCCCGAATGGCGCAACGAAGCAATCACCTTCTGTCCGCATGTTCCGCACAGCTCAGTGAAAGTGGTCAACCCAGAGACGTGGACTATGATTGACGAGTATCCATTAGAGGCAGCGGAGCATATCACGGCGGTGCAGAACGTGAACATGGAGATCTCTGAGAACACGCACGAGCGAAAGGATCTCATCGTGGTGGGCACCGCAATCGTCAAAGGCGAGGATATCCCAGCCCGCGGATGTATCTACGTCTTTGATGTGATCAATGTGGTGCCGGATCCCGAGAAGCCAGAGACCGGGCGCAAGCTCAAGCTGGTTGGAAAAGAGAGTGTCAAGGGAGCCGTGACCGCGCTTTCCGGAATCGGAGGCCAGGGCTTTATCATTGTGGCCCAAGGGCAAAAGTGCATGGTGCGAGGACTCAAGGAAGATGGCAGTTTACTGCCCGTTGCGTTCATGGACATGTCGTGCTATGTCTCCGTTGCGAAGGAGCTGAAGGGCACTGGTATGTGTCTTTTGGGCGATGCAGTCAAGGGGATATGGTTTGCTGGTTATTCGGTACGTTTTCCCCCTACGGGCGAATTGTGTGGTTCATACTCAAATCGAGAGAACCATGATTTACTGACAATTTTCTTTTTTTTTCTTTTGTTTTTCAGGAGGAGCCTTACAAAATGAGCTTGTTTGGCAAAGACCCCGAATACCTGGAGGTCGTGTCGGCCGAATTCCTACCAGATGGCAACAAGTTGTACATCCTTGTTGCCGACAGCGACTGCAATCTACATGTGCTGCAATACGACCCAGAAGGTAAGATTTCTCCCGAAACACCCACCGTCGGCGGACCACATCCAAAACGCATGTCCTTCCACCACTAACTCCTCCTTCCCCAACCATCCAGACCCCAAATCCTCCAACGGCGACCGCCTCCTACACCGCAGCAAGTTCTACACAGGCAATTTCGCCACGCAAATGACTCTCCTCCCACGCACCGCCGTCCCCAGCGAACAAGACCACCACCACCACCACCACCACCAGAACATCGACACCTCGTCCCAAGACGACATGATGATCGATTCGGACAGCCCCTCCCCCCACGCCAGGCATCAAGTCCTCCTCGCCTCGCAGAACGGCTCTCTCGCCCTGATCACCAGCGTCTCCGAAGAATCCTACCGACGACTGTCGGCGCTGCAGTCCCAACTCACCAACACCATTGAACATCCGTGCGGATTGAACCCGCGTGCCTTCCGGGCCGTCGAGAGCGACGGGACCGGCGGCCGAGGAATGGTAGACGGGAACTTGTTGCGCCAGTGGGTGAATCTGGGAAAGCAGCGACAGGCGGAGATCTCGGGACGCGTGGGAGCCACGCAGTGGGAGATCCGCGCGGATCTGGAGAGTATCGGCGGTGACGGCCTGGGATATTTGTGATTTGTGACGGAAACGAGCAAGGATTCTCAGAAACATGACACATCCTCTCCTTCTCTCCGAGATAAGACCTTCTATTCACGTATCAAGCATCAAGTTACTCATCGGATTTGAAACGCGCCAAGAACAAAAGGGTGTAGACAAAACGAACCGTACAAGT
This sequence comes from Penicillium ucsense, assembly GCA_014839625.1. NCBI lineage: Eukaryota > Fungi > Ascomycota > Eurotiomycetes > Eurotiales > Aspergillaceae > Penicillium > Penicillium ucsense. The sequence continues at coordinate 3,724 of WIWV01000128.1, read as the reverse complement.
AAAGACATTTCTCGAAGAAAACGAAATTCGGCTACCGAATTGTTCATGACAGAATCATCCTTAGCCCCAACGTCATAAAAAGCACCTTTCATCTAGAGACCCATCTCGTCCGTCACCTTCCAAGTTGTATCTAAGTTAAAAGTAGCTATTTACGTAACTACCATCACCATGAGCCAGTGCATCGGGTAAGTTAATTCCAGTCGTCTCCCAATTCGAATCCTTCTAGATGGGCGCGCCGGGCCCGAAACACGCTCATGGCCCTGGTAGTCAGTAGGAAGAACAGCCCTGAGACGAAAATGCTGCAAAGTAGGTATCTAGCCGTGAGACCGGGTGGACAGCGATCTTCTCTAGAAGCTTGGAAGGTAGTACGGAGTACGGATGAATTATTAGCCCCCGGATTTTACGGTCTGGTCCCGGACATCGAACATCGAACATCGAACATCAAACATCGAACATCGATTCCTTCAAGCTGTCGAACTGGAGAGAAGCGTTCTACGTCCTGTATCAGTATCTTCGAAGAGGAATTAGAAAGGTCTCTTTCTAACCTGAAAGCATCAAGGTAAAACAGAAGTACTGTTAATTTCTCATCATATCACAACAGTATCTCTCCCAAGACAGAAAAGAGCATAGCTCGATTTTCACAATCCCGTTCCGACCCGCTAACAAGTTCAACAAGATCAATGGTCGAAAAGAGAAAGGAAAAGAAAACACCAAACACCAACAACGACAGACATTTCACAAAACAAAAGCAAGATTCCAAAAGCCCCCATAAACATAAAGAGAATGGGGAAAAAGACAAAGAAAGAGAGACTCCTCAACCGCCCAGATGACCAAGTAACGCCGCTACACTCGCCCGTTTTTCGCAAATCGAGTGCACCATAAAAACGCCCACACGCCCGGCTGTAGTTAAAGATTTCCGCAGACCGACGAATCGCTCTGCAGAAGCTTGTCCGCGAAGGAGTGGGCAAGCAAATACATTATAAGACATTGACAGAAGAAATGGACCCAGTACCGCCTCGCTTCCAACCTGCAGCGGGGAAATCAAGAGGGGGAAATAAAGGAAAGAAAAAAACCTAGAACGTTCGCGAAACCCCAAGAGTTGGAATGTAGGATGATAGCAAAATAATCCATCATTGCGGAACATTGTAACCCGCAGAGGACACCTGGTCGGCAAGGACTATCAAGGGAACGCAGCAAGATTCGGAGAAGGGAAAAGGTTGTCGAAGAACCTGTCCTTTGAAGAATAATGATAAAGCACGCTTTCGCCGTTAGTCCATTCATAACAAGATCTGTCGAATGAAGAGACCGGATCGGGATGTGTAAGGACCGACGCAAAGATAGGACCGAAGATAAAAGAAGAGGAAAAAATTGTGCGTAGCTTGTTCAGAAGACATCTTCGGCAGCAAAATAGCGTTTACTTCGGCCTCGAGCACCTGCAACAAGCTTCATCTCAGGCATAGTCGTGTGGTGAACCACATGAGGCCGATATACGGCGTCCACGGGAGCTTGCCAATCATCCAGTCCGAGCGGGAAGTATTCATACAGGAAATCTGTGCCTTCGTTGGGGAAAGGTAACGAGGAGACAAATTGATGGGGAAGATTTGCGGTCTCCAGCAGCGGTAGTGAAGCAGAGGATGTCGTCGTGGCACTGCGGGCGGAATGGTGCGACATCGGATGGGACGTTTTGCGCATCTTTGCTGGAGGTTGGGCGGCAGCAGATTGATCAATACTGATGGACCTTTGCCGAGACATGTCATTGGGATTGTAAGGAGGCAAGATCTTCTGGCCGAGATGCAGCCCCGTATCATGACTGCTGCCTGCAGCATCGTCATCCATGAGAGACAAGTTGATCGGCGCCGAAGATGCTGCCGCCGTCGTCGCCATGCTAACGCGGCGCTGTGCGTCGGCAACCTGAGCTATTTGTTCTGGACTGGAATGAGGGTACAGAGACTGGCGAGGCAAGACGGCACTGGAGCTGGCAGGGGGGATCGGGGTCCAATCACCCGCCGGTTGCGTGGGGGGTGGTTGGATCATGGACGGAGGGGGCACCGAGGAAGTCTCGGGCGAACTGCTGTGAGCAGTTGCCGAGCCCGCCTTGTTCTTGGCTGGAGTGACACTCGCACGGCGTGGTAGTGATTCACTGGTTGGTGTGCGGTTGAGAGCTGCGGCAGCAGCAGCGGCAGCATTGGCTTGATTCTTACGGGAAGCAGCGGCACTGCCACTGAGAGGGAGGTCCTTTCGAGACTGAAAGTTGCGAGGACTGCGGCCACGAACAATGACGGGTCCCGACTGGACCTCAGAGATGGCAATTTTTGCTCCTGTGGATAACGTTGCGACGACCTTGAGCCGCACGACAAAATGTTGCTGCAATTCCTTCCGTCGACCGTTGTTCGCGGTTGCGACCCGGAACTGTAATCGCTTCCAAGCGATAGGAAAGGTCGCATAATCCGTGTCCAGATCCTGACCAGCCATGATATCCAACGGAATTGGTGGTGGCTCTTTCTCAACTTTGGCCGCACCACTGGGTATGGAGTCCTCGAGCGTGGTCCCCGGGTTGGCGGCCGCTGCTGCTGCAGCGGGGGTCTTCCACGGAACAGAGATGATCTTCACCGGATTTCCTTCCACTGATTCCGTCGCTGACACGGTCAATTCTTGGGCGAGAATTGGGATGCGATCACCCTGGTCGGTCATGATATAACGCATTCCCCGGGGCAGAGTGACGGATCCGGTGATCTGAAAGAGATTTCGGCGATAACAAGTCAATTCGGCACCGAGTTGAGGCGGAGGGTTCTCAGATGGGGAGGTCGTGAAGGGCGACTCGGCTAAGAAGAACATGCCATGTAATTGGGCCGAGACCGAGAGTGAGGTGCGGCGCATGGAATAGTCAAGCAGCGTGAAATGGTAGACGGGGATCGAAAAGCTCAGCAACTTATTGTTGTGGTCGATGGACGAATCCTGTTGCTGTTCCTGGGGTACAGGATCGAAGGGTGTGACCATCTCGTTAAAGGGGTCATCGTAGCCGGTAGAGAAGCGCTTTATTGAATGCGACAGACTATTCTGATTGAAAGCTAGGTCCTCGCTGTAGAAGGGAAATGGGAAGATTATCAGCGCTCTGATGACCCAGGTGCAAGACTTGTTCCACACAATCTAGCCGACGTGAATGGTTATGGAGCATTGTAGAAAGTAAGGAACGAAGAGGCTGTCAAAGATGAAGATCGTCCGAAGGGGGGAAAATTCTCTGGTCGATGTTGTGCAAACGACAAGGTACGAACACAAGGACTGGCCTTGCTAGTCAGACAAAATCACCTACCTCACGAACGTTTCGGTGTCGAAATTTGACCGGTGGTCGGGAAGATCTAGGCCAGGCATGGCATTGAGATAATCGGTGGCCTGCAAATTACCGAGGGAGAGGGGACTGGCCAGAAAGGGCGGCATGGCCATGGTATCGTAGCCCTCCATGGCGGGAGGTCTGGGATTATGAATGATGCGCAAGGATATTGGAAGAACAGCGTGACGGCAGTCTATAGAGGCGATGGAGTTGGTTTCTCCGAGGGACGTAAACGACAGGATTCGCACACCAAGAGAGTACTAGAGGGTCGAAGGAAGAGCGACAGAGCGATCTGCAGGGCCAGCCAGAGGGAAGCGAAGAGTATGGAGAGGGTGAGGAGCAGTGGGAGGAGGGTGAGTGAGTGAGAGAGAGGAGTTTAGTGGTAAAAGAAAGGAG
>WIWV01000127.1:0-81452 GCA_014839625.1 Penicillium ucsense | reverse complement strand
GGGTGATTGCGGGATTTCTGCAATTTCGAATTTACAATTTTTTGGGGGTGGGAGGTGGGAGTTCCTCAATCGAGTATAGTGTTGAATGAGCGCAATGGTCGCCTTGCGACAGTCTGCCGTCGGACCGGAACACGGCCCAATTCCTACGACGACGCGCTGTTAATGCGTCTCCGCTGTGCGCACAGAGATCCTCCAGTCCAACAAAGGGAATGGCGAGTTATGACCAGATACCCGACAACCACATTGTTCCCCGAGAATGGATTGCAGTGGCCGAAAGCGATCGGAGAGGTCGACCCAGCGAGAGGCGCGTGTACGTGGCGAAGGTGAATGTATCGCAGAGGCAGAGAGGCGGTCGTGGAGAGGTTTCGCGTTCCCAAGTAGTGGGGAAGACTTCCGGAGAATGCAAGTTCGTGGGGGAGGTGGTGAGAGGGGAAGGGAGGGGGCAGTTGGATGATGGCGAGGCGGTTGAGCAGAGTCCCTCACGAGGGCAGCTTGAGGTCGAGCCGGGACAGGAGACGAGAATGTGGGTCTTTGGAGCGTGGCGTCAGGCCCAGACTGGGAGAAGCTTAGGTAGGGAGAGAAGGGGCGGGAGGGAGATTCGGTCGAGGATTAGGGAATGGGCAGGCTCAGCCACAAATGATCGAGGTGAGGAGAGAGGAGAGAGAAGAGAGGAGAGAGGAGAGAGGAGAGTGATGGAGAGATGGAGAGATAAGCGGAGTGGAAGAAGGACAGGGAGGAGGGAGGTGGATATGAGGCAAAGTAGGGGAATAGAAGAAGAAATTGGAAATGAAGTAACTAGTGCTGGTAGTGGTGGAAGAAGTCGGAGAAGAGGGGTGCAGGAAAGGGCAAGAGTCGAAGACTGAGTCCTTCTCACCACAGCCTCAAAACCCGGTCTGATCGGTCGGGGCGAAAAAGATTCTGTTACAGACACCGGCAGGACACTCGGCTACCGGGGGGACAGGATTCAGATAATAACATTTCACAAAATCTTGCGTCGCGACTTTTATGCTCTTTGATTGATTGATCAATACGGCTACGCTTCGTTCTAGTATCTAGGGTGCCTACTGCCTAATCCTATACAGTAGATGATTGTCTCTGCAGAGGTAATGGGTTTAGTACGGGGTAGTCAGATAGTAGCCTAGTGAGTCCGCACCTATTTGTAGGACTACATCCATAGACTAGTACAAGGTCTTCTTCACTCCCTTCAGACTTTCAAGTACATGTCGCTTCAATAATGGTCCGAAGTTTTCCCTCAGGCGCAGTACGTCGACCGTTTGAGGTAGCATAGGCTCCCTCGAAGCATGCGGACCTTCATCACATGCTCTTTTTCCGGTCTAGCTGAGATCTGGAGGACAACACCCGATCTGAAAGAAGCAATTCTCCCCTTCAGTCGCGTGCCTCTGTGAATTATCCTTTCCAGCCAAGCTTCCGTTAGCCTGAACCAAGAAAGCCGGCCGAGTCACTACAGTTATGACCTGTTCAGGGTTGATTCAGGTGGACAGTTGGACAGTGATGCCTCATGACCCCTGCTCCTCTTGACTCCTGTCCTTTTGACCTCGACGAGTCGACACAGATGATCTCGCGCCCTCCTGGAGATGCCCCCTGGTCGCGAGTGCGCTGGAGCGCTAGGAATGGAGTTGCCTGCTCATAAGAGAACTGTGCCCATTGCACCAGTGCACCACAGTAGTAGGACTAGGATGTGACTGGTTTGCGATGTCTCAAATTCTAGTGGATGATGGGGTGGAAAAGGCATCGTTCATTCGTCATCAAGACCGGAGGATCCATCATGGCCCATGCACCCGGTTATCATAGCGTTAGCCTTTTCCTTGGTTGGCGGTTTCATCTCGGGTCGACTGATTCGAGGCTAAGCTTTTTGGCTCACACTGCCCGTTCATCCTTGTCGTTGGCGGCTTGTTTCTTTTTCTTAAGGTGATGATAGACACTTGGCCCTTCCTGCTTCAGACAGGTATCCGTCAGTACCGCATAGCCGTTCGTTGTGCGTTTTGACTTGCCTACTAGATCCATTCTCCTCTGGTCTACCAAAGTCATAGCGCAATAATGCCCAACGGTAAGCCCCACGGCTTCGCTCGGATCATCCTCGGCGGGTGCCAGTAGTAGTACTGTACCAGGTACTCCCATACTGGTAGTGGCTTTGCTCCGCTGACACACATATTGAACGTCGAGTCGGCTCGCGCGAACATTGGGTTCACATTGGGCTCGGCGGGGGACTGCACCGGTCACTTAAAGGACGCGGTCCAAAGTTCCAAACCCCCGACCCCTACAATTCACGTAAACCCTCGCCCTCCACGTATTCATCCCCGTAGCACTGTCGGAGAAGTTGATCAACAAGCTGCCGATCTCCCCCGGCTAGCTTGCGCATGTATTCCTCCAGGATGTAAATGTTGTCGGTCCACCGGAGCGCCTGCTGGCGATAGTCCTCCAGCTCCGTCTGCAGCTGCGATGCGCCCTTGCGGTCCATCGAGCCGACGGCCGACGACTCAGCCTTGCAAAGTCGGCGAATTTCCTCCTGAAGGTGGGTCTTTTGGGCTTGCAGGATGGCGCGCTCTGCATCACACGAGCTATCATCGCTGTCCTGTTGGCGCTGGGCCAATTCCGCGGCCAAGCCCGCCTCTGCGTCGGCACATCCTTTCCGAGCCTTGTCCACATCCGCCCTCACCCGGGCCAGATGGCGCTCGCGATCTGCTCTGTCATCACTGTCGAAGCACCAGTACCAATTTCCACTGCCGATCTTTTCGACCCGAATCTTGTTCTCGTCGATCAGTTCTTGGATGAAATCCTTGACCTGGATACTGTTGATGGAGGCCACCGCGGGAAGCGATTTCTCCAAGTCCTTGAGCGTGTGACATGTACCCGTAGATTTCAAGTGAGCCACGATGAAATTCAGCTTTTCACTCTTGGAAAGCCTCGGCGGCTGCCACAAATCGAGGACGCGTCAGTTGTTGCGTTTTCAAGCTTTCATAGACACTCCTGAAACCACACGCTGGTTGAAAGCAAAATGTCGCAATTATTGGGAAACCTACCATGGTGGGGACTGGGAGAGGCTCCGCACGCTATGATCCCGTCCTCTCTTGTGACGTGTAGAGTTCTCCTGGATGAGATCGTCTTCCAATGAAGCTTGAGTTGGGTGTGGATTCGACCCAAATGGGATGGGATGTGAGAGGCTAAGCAACAGGATTGAAGCTTGATTGAAAAGCCAAGTCGGTGAACGCGAAGTGCGAAGTGCGCCCCGTCACCTGCCGGGCTTAATGTGATGAGTCCTGAGGACTGAGAAGTCACGGTACTTGCGAGTACAAGACTTGCCTTCCATTTGCATCTTCTCACACCACTCAACAGAGTCCACGACTCCACACGAGTACTGGAAGCGACTGCGCAAAGTCCCCATGCATCAATCTTTCTCGCGTAGACGGACGCTCTGAACGCCAAACTCAGTCTTTCGTTGCGGCCATTGGCCACTGGTCTTGATTTGAGTTTTTTGTCGTTGATCTAGTTGACTCTATGTGCTACAAGCAAACTCATCTGACCGAGGGTACTCAATAATACTTGATTTATTCCTGTACTCATTCACCCTGGAAATTGGAAAATAACAGTGATTTATTGAATTAGGAGGGCCATCAGCACTAGACTGAGGCTCCTTCAAACCAGCCACGAGGTGTTTAGAGTAAAAGCTTCGAGAAACACTGCAGGTGGAGATGTACAGTAGAAACATTGATATGCGAGTTTTACTGAAGCAAGGGTGAAACGGCATACTTTCGTCACTCTTTCGAACTTAAAAGCTGGTGCTGGCGTGGGGAGGGTCTGCTATTGCTCTCAAAACAGACGTGGAGTAACATTCGGTGACTCGCACTGGCTGTGAGGGCCGCAATTTTCACTCTGGCCATTGTATCAACTATCAACTATCCAGTATCCACTATCCAGTATGGCAGTAGCGGACTTGAGGAGGGTACCACGTCTTGACTGCAACAAGTACCATATTGACCTCTGTGCCTGGCAATAATCTGCCTTGGAGCGTGGACATAGCCACTCGTTCTTGACCATCCGGCTTTTTGATCGTGGAGTCGTGCTTCAGGGTTGGGGCATCCGGCGCTGGATCCCTCCTTCAAATGGTGCGGACAGTGAAGGGCTTTCACGTGGTCTATAGACAAAGTCCAGCTTCATGAGACATGGTCGTTCACAGAACAGAATCACACTGTCGAGTCTGTTCTCTGTACTCGAACGCGTCGGAGATCAAAACAGTCGAGACGTGTAGGTGGCTGTGGACCAGGTTGCTCGAAATGGCCATGATGATGAACTCATTACTTTCTTGTTGAACGGCCTCTCACCGTTCATCGAGCTCAGTGTCTGCATCCGCATTCGTAGATTTGCTTCTGATCTTACGCCGTTTCTTCTTGCGCCCAGTATCCTTGGACTTCTCCTGCACCTGGTCCACATCCACGGCGCTATTGTGTGATCTTTTCCTTCGCTGACTCGAATCTCGTGATCGCGGTGCGGACGCGACGTCGCGCTGTGTAGCCATACCATGAAGATCGTCGGTCAGCTCTTCGCCCTCCACGAGAACGAGATCGCCCGTCTCTCCTAGAGCCTCTTTCGCCATCTCCTCCACGAGTATGCCCAACGCGATCAAGGCTGTCTCGTCCATACTGTGGTGATCGTGGAGTCCGTGATCATTTGTCGCGAATTCGTAAAAGTCGGCCACGTAAGCGTGAAGAGCTTCGAGAACATCAGATCTCGGCAGAGCGCGTTGAGACCGTAGTCTTTCATGAGCAAAGTACTCCGCCTCGTCAAAGTCGATCGGGTTGTGATGTGTGCGAAACAAAACCTCCTCCGGTCGGAGCGATCGAGCTCCTGACGATGCGGTGTCGCGATAGCGAGACGCAAATGCTTCGTCAGGATGGTGGCCCTTTCGATTGACTCGGCCTATAAAGACAGTTAGACGGTTGTCCTCGTGATGAAATGCTGCGCACCCGAATTCTTACCGGCAACGGCATCGTAAACGTTGGTGGTTCGTCGTGTCTGCTTGTAGGAATACTCGCTCTCGACGGCATCGGTGTCGTCCTCGGGAAGCGCGAGAGATTGCTCTCGAGTCGCATTACCCGACTCGCTATATGCCATTCTCGAGCGCTGCCAGCAGCTTCGAGCTGAGTCTCCGTGGGCGATTGATCAAAATAACCTGCATATCATCCTCACCTGCGGGTAACAACGGTCGCCGCGACCGATCCAAAATTGATTGCGCCGGCAGAACTTTGACCCGATGAGGTCATCCGTCCAAAGGACTGAGGTTGAGCCTGGACTTGCTGCATGTATGAGATTCCAGACCGTGGCTACAAAGGCAGCTCGTGTCTTTACACACTTCACCTCGTGCTGTGTTTTGCGCGGACCCACCACGTGAATGTATGAATGAATTCCTATCTTCTTAACAGAGCCCTCGGGTCTGTGCTGCCAAAGACATTTCACACTGCACATACCACCCAGCTGGTGCACAATCTCGAGCCCGCGCCGGGAATCCGATTCTCCAACCGCAGAGCTGCGCCCAAGTCCAAGAACCAAGATGAGCGCGATGGGACACCCTTTGATGAAGAAGATGGTGCGACGTCTGAGAGTGTCGTGGGCCATCCCTCCGGGGTGAATTGTCTGGCAATTGATCAATTTGAGGGCCGTTAGTATGTTCATCAAAGGCCTATCCGCTATCAACCTCAAATCAACTTCTAACAAGCATAGTATGGTCTCTGGCGGCGCAGATCCATCCATACATCTTTGGGATCTTGAAAGCCGAGGCTCGGACCTTCACCACATCCATCGGGCATGCGCAACAGTCAGCAAGTCCTCACACAAGGACGCACACACACATGCGATCACATCGCTTTCCATATACCCATTCGACCCAGTCCCGTCCACCATCTTTTCGACATCTCATGACTGCACATTGAAACTGTCTGCTCTGGAGCCACCTGGAGTTACCCCGGTCCACACGTTCAATCTTGATTGTACGCCGTATGCCCACTCTTTCTCCTCACAGCCAGGCTCGACGTTGCTGGTGGCCGTCGCTACCTCCGAGCACGCTGTTCGACTGGTCGATCTCCGATCCGGGCTAGCCACGCAAGGGCTACCGGGTCATAACGCTGCAGTCCTGTCCGTTGCGTGGGCCCCCCATCGGCCGCATCTCCTCGCATCCGGCTCCGTTGACAACCGAGTCATCATCTTCGATGTCCGCCGGGGAGGCCACAACTCCGCAATCGCCACTCTGGATATGGACGATCCGGTCGGCCTAGTAGTTCCAGGATCTGGGTCAGTCCCCGAGTCCTTCAAGAGTCGAGCTGCTTTCTCACGAAACGCTCGTGCGCACAATGGGCCTGTCACTGGGGTTCGCTGGACTTCCAACGGCAGCCACATTGTCACGACGGGCCAAGACTCGCGGATAAGGGTTTGGGATTCGGGGACTGGCGCGAACACCTTGGCCCATTTCGGCCCTCGAGTTCGAAACAGCTCCACGTCGCACTTGGCCGAGCGTGCGCCGTTGCTTGTTCCGAAGAGCTTCACGGGGCCCGGACAAGAGACGTTACTGTGGCCCAACTTCAACGAACAGGATGATCGAGGTGAGATCTTCATGTTTGAGCTCCGGGAAGGGACCTATATCAAACGTCTTCGGGTGCCGGGGCTGATGACCGGGTCGCATGTGGGCCGTGGTCGTGCGAGTGCACTTAGCGGCGCCCGTATCAACGACCTAGCGTGGAGAGGTAATGGGGCCTCCGGCGAGGGTGCTGAACTATTTTCAGCGCATGGCGACGGCACTATCCGCGCCTGGGTCTCACGTCAACCGGACGATGAGCCGGACGAAGAAGAAGAGGCAGAACTTGCCGATCGCAAGAGAAAACGAGAAGTACTGGACGAACTTTACAGGGGGTTTGTTGCGCCGGAATTTGATCTACAATTTTGACCTACTTTTCTCTACAACATAGTTACATAGTTTACATCCTCTTTTCAACGAAGATCATGCTCCCTCTATTTGATGAATACATCAGGAAAATTCCTAATCTGTTCATTGATCATCGTAAAAATACAAATATAACGCTTTCTCAACCCACGTCTTCCACATCAACCAGGAAACAAAATCACTCATTACGCAACTGATGCTCCCCCACATTCTGCGCAGCATCCTCATCCTCACGCGCATACGTATCAAACTGACTCCGAGTCTGCACATGATGCTTCTCATCCCGAGCCCGACTCACCCCCTTGGGCTCATTATTCCCCATAAAAGCGCGCTTCGACTCGATCGTCGCGGGCAACGAGTCCCCCGTCCCGGTCACCACCTCGCCCGTCTGGCCGACGTCGCGCGTGGAACGCGGCAAATCGGTGGCATTGTCCGCGGCAAAGGCCGTGGAGGGCTGGGCGAGACCTTCGTTTTCAAAGGCGGGATTGTCGGCGCGTTGGTCTGGGCGAGGGACGGAGGGGAGGACGTTCATCTTGCCGGCGTCGTTGGGGATGGTGGTGCCGTTGACGGCGAAGTCGGAGAGGCTGCCGCCTTGGTGGGGGTCTTGACCTTTTTGGACCATGTTGGAGGTTCGGGAGTCGGATCTCGGGGGATTTTAGGGCTTTGGGGAGGTTTTTTAAGACTGTTTGTTTTGACGCAGACGGTGTATAGTGTATAGTATTGTAGTAGGGTTTCGCGTGCTGGAGTGAAATCCGATGGAATGAAAGCTCGTGATAGATTTGTAATGAAAAGCAAAATTGCAAAGTAAAAGAGACCCTTCTATCTGAGGATAATTATATTGCTCAGACACTCAAGCGAAGCCAAACAAATGAACACATCTTCCAAGATCCTACCCGATTGATGTCACCGACCTTGTCATACTACATGTCCATGCGATGATGAACAGATGATCTCACAGCGTAGGAGAGAGACCCTTGGGTCACCATGACGGGTCGCAGCCCTTTCCACGAGTGAGAATGGAGAATTCCAAGCGGAGAGAGTTCAGCGATCGACAATCATCGAAAAGAAGCATATCTGCAGGAGCTTGCTCCACACCCGATCAGCGATGGGCCTTGAGGCGATTTTCATCGTGCCGATGCAGAGAGCTGCGGGAGCTGGATCGAGGCGATGGGACCCACAGGTGGAGACACACGAATGCATGGGACGGTCACTGCGGTGTCACATGATCTTGAAATCCGGGCGATTAAATGTATGAACAAATGATGACCTCAAACGACCGGGGGGATGATTTGTTTGAGAAATGTACGAGATTAGTCCTGAAGAGTGTGACTGTGATGAGGCTTTTGGATGGATCGATATTGTATTGAGGATGAAAAAGACAAAAGACTCATGACACCGGAACATGGAACAACATTGAACATTACCAATACATCGAGTCTCACTGAGACCGTGTGGGAGACTGAAAAGAAGACATTAGAACTGCCGAGCGAACGACAGGACGAGAATGGGAAAGAAGGTCCAGATAGAAATTGGTGGACCCGGGGCGGAGGGAAACATCATTTTACAGCACAAAGGCCAGAACACCGACAACGGCAGCAACCGCTGAGGCAAACCCACCCGAGATGCGAGCAGCACTACCTTCAAACATGTAAGCGGAGGGAGTGGCGGACCCAGATGGGCGGCCTGAAGGGTGACGGAAAGCATCAGCACCACTGGGGACGGCGTAGCTGCCGGATGGGGTGGCGTAGGCTGCGGGGGCGTAGGACGAGGAGGCTGCGGGCACATCAACTGGGATCATGGAATAGCTGGTAGGAGAGCTGGCAGATGACTGCGAGGGGTAGATGTAGTCATAGCTGGAAGAAGGAGCCGCGGAGCTCGGGTAGTAGCTGTTCTTCTCGTCGACAGACGGCTGAGCGGCATAAGAGGAAGGTGTAGCGGTGGGCATCTGCATGGCATGGGACTCAACAGGAGTCGCGTAGACGGTCACTGTGGACTGGACATCCTTGTACTCGGTCTTGGTGACGGTGTGAACAACCTCGTGAGTCTGAGCATTGCACTCTGAGGCGCCCTCAGACTGAGGGCTGTCCTGACGGGTGGGGTCAACAGAAGAAGGCTCCTCCGACTCGGTCATGGGCCCTTGGGGAGCTTGACCGGACTGGCTGTCGGCGGCAATAGGACCGGGGTGGCTGATGGGAGTGTTGTCCTTGTAGGGCATCCAAGGCATGTGAGGAACGTCGTTCTGAGAAGGGGTGACAGTAGTGCTGTCAACATTGACGGCATGGTTATCCTCGGTGTGCTCCTTGACATCGGTATCAACACCTACGGAAGTAGGGTGGAAGAAGTTGCTCCCCTGATCGTCGCCAGAAGGGCCACCGATGGCGGTGCCGCCGCCAACAGCACGGTCAGGAGAATAGGCACGACGGAACGGACCGCCATGGGAGACAGCAGGACCAGGTCCACCGTGGGCGGGAAAGTGAGGCGGAAGGAAGACATCCTCTTGATCAACGTTAACCGAGTGATCGTCCTCATAGTGCTCCTTGATAGAAGTTGCGACATCGACATTGATGGGTCGAGAGAAGGTCTGTCCCGCATCGTCCCCAGACGGACCACCGATCACTGTGGAGCCGTGCTTCCAGGGAGCCGCATTGCCGCCAGGGCCACCGATGACTGTGCCGCCAACTTCGGGCGCCTGACGCTTTTCAAAGCCATTGCCTTGGGGACCAGGGCCACCGTGAGCATCAGGGCCGCCATGGGGACCTGGGGCGTGGAAAACAGGAGGAGTGTGGATATCGGTCTCCTTGACCTTGATCGAGTGGTCATCCTTGGAGTACTCGTCAACGCTAGTCTGGATGTTGGCAATCATGGACATATCAAAGATCTGGCCCTCATCGTCGCCACTAGGTCCGCCGATGACGGTGTTGCCAAACTGAGGAGCTGAGCGGCGCTTGTGGAATGGGCCAGCGCCAGGTGCGCCCATTGGAGGTCCGTGGCCGTGAGGAGGAAGGTGGATATCCGTCTCCTTGACCTTAATGGAGTGGTCATCCTTGCTATACTCGTCGACGTTGGTCTTGGTCTGAACATTGACACCAAAGTCGAAGCCACCGTCCGCATCATTGCCAGAAGGCCCACCGATGACAGTCGCACCCAGAGGAGCAACATGGCCAGCCTCGACATTCGCGTTGCCCTGCTAATCATATCGTTAGTACTGGGCTCAAAAGTAATTCGATGTGTCTAGATTGGTATAGACACTCACAGGACCATGCTCCATGGCCTGTGCGGCAACAGCCAGCAAGGCGATGGGGATTCCACCGATGAAGCCCTTCATTATGATATAGAGATGGCGCTTGTCGAAGTTACGGAGAAGTAGAAGGAGGATGGATTGTGCAAGATTAGTGGGCAGCAATCAGTATGAGGCCACAGGGTTTGGTTGAAATGAGCGTGATGCACAATGATATCGAACGAACCTCATAGCTGCTGGATCTCAGACGAGCTTTAATACGTCCATTCATGTTTGGCATTCAGAGTCTCTTGCGCCATACTGAGCCAGGAATGTTTGACTTTCGAGCCCAGATGAGACCCTGACAACCTGTCAATGCCGGTCATACCGACAGAATGCCAGTGGGAATGAACCATCCGGGATCTCGTCACAACAAATGCCCCTGGAATCATGGTGATGATGTTTGTTTACCTAAGTTGAAGGGTATCGTAACATTCTCAAATTCATGCGGAGCGTAGATCGTCCAGGAGGTGGCATTTGGCAGGGGGGGCCGGCCACCCTACCAAGGCGAGAAGCCTGCCTGTCTTCGTTGCTCCTGTTGATCACGGCTGTTGACAACGCAGAGAGTCAACCGTATCTCTGTAGCCCATGTTGTCCTGTCCCCCAGCTGTACCTTGACAGGAGATGTAATTTCTTGGCATTATCAAACTTCCCGCGCAACACTTACAGTACTGGCATTCTCGGTGCACTGCTCAGAAATGGTTTTCGACGCTTGGGATTCGAAATTGGGCAATGAATCTAGGACAAAGCATTGTCTTGTCCAACATCATTGGCCCAGCCCTCAACGGCTGATGCAACAAATATCAACCTCGATGATCGAGCAATATACAATGACGGATGCTACCCAGTGCTATCAGACGAGTAATTCCCATTCCCATATATGGCCATGCTAAGACCGTAAGACGGAAGGCCGATTGATGCCCATACGCGACGTAAGGTCACGTGCTTTTGCTAGCGCCCTGGGTGGAAAAGAGCATACAGCAGATGCTTAAATTGCACAAGACTGCTCGCATGCGCGCAAGACGCGTTTAGCAGACTATGAGACTACAATGGCATAGCCAGGTGGCAGGTACGGCTACCGCCCATCGAGTTGGAACGCCAGGCTACCAAACCACCACGACTGAATTCTCTTCTAACACAAGGGATGTGTCCCGTCTTCGACATTCCCCTCCCATCGCCCTCACTGAAGAAGACCCAACGGGAGGCGAACTTCCTATCGGGGAAGTTACTCTACAGAGCCGATCAGCCCCGAAGGACCGAAGGCAACCCGTCGCCGTGAAACTCGTCTCGAGGACCGAGCGGGGGTCGTGGCAGGCTCTGATGCTTTTTTGATGAGGAGAGAAACCAGGCCAGCTGAGAATTTTCGACGGGTTTTTGTAGATGCGAGTGGGGTCACGTGTTCGGCCCGTTGTTGTTCCTGCAGTGGGGAACTTGCGTCTCCCGAGTTACGGGCGGGTCGTTCAGGTCTCGAACAGTCTCATCGCGAGGGCGAGCTTGATCCGGCTCTGGCGTCTGGATTGCGTGGGTTGCGATGCATTTGTACAGTGAATTTGATCTCTATTCTCTACAGTGTGATGCCGAGTCGCTGGTATGAGGTCTTGAGAAAAGCTCCCATGCATTGGATGATCCACACATTTGGGGACGATGAGCTCCAAGTCCGCTCATGGAAAAACAAGAAACGGTGGACGATCAGCAAAAGCTACTGTACAGGATCCGCAGCGTGAAGAACACGAGCATTCTGAGAGCGCTGAGCCGATTTGTATGCGAACTTGCAAAAACTCCAGCGATGCATTTGGTTGAAACTAGGCATTAACACGCTCGAACGCACTGGACGCGGTAGGTGACACTCTGGATCTGACCCACGGGAAGAGGGACAATCACGAGTCCCAGGTATGGAACAGCGCCCGCGCTGACCCTGATCCCAGCATGGCTCTACTATATGATGGGACCGCGATTGTCTCTCCGTGATAATGAAGGTGTGGTCTCTCCCGATCCACTTGAGACTGACAGCCAACAATGACTCGGGTTTCCTATCGCAGAGGATCAGCCATCTCCCCCCAAAGTTCAGGTGCAATCCCGCCAGTGAGATCTCCTTTCGGTGGTGTTTGGCTTCAGCTTAAAGGGGGGGGGGGGGGGAAAGGGAGGGAGCACGAGATATGGGAACTTACCATCACCCGCCCATGGCCACCTGCTGTGTGCTCTTTCTCCAGGAGGCACCACCCACCGCAGCGGTGATTCCCAACGCGATGGCGATCATTGTGCCCACGATCACGATGGCTATGACAGCCTTCAAGGCCAAGCGTTGTCGCGGCGTGAGGGACTGTAAGCATGAGCGGCGCGGCTGCTCTGCTACCCACAGCTTGGACCGTCGGGGGCTGTCGGTTCTCGTAGTCGTCTGGTATGGACCGATACTCTCGATATCCCGAAGCGCGCTACAGTCGCGCTCGGTGTTCTTCATCTCCAGCGTGAGTTGTTCATGCGACGCGGTCGGCGACTCGTGTCGGTAGAATGGCGAGTAGGGCTTTGCGCCCAACGTGGGATCAAAGTCCTGACATCGGCGGTCCTCGTTGGTCGGGGTGGACTGGATTGAGAGTGACGATTCCTCTTCTGTCATGGTCGTCGGCGTCTTCTCTTCATCGTTGTTCTTGTGGGGGGTGGTCACTTGGGCCCCCATCACGCCGAGGCCATGCAAATCCATTGGTGATTTGGAGCAACGGATCGCAATGACGATCAAGCTTCACGATTGTGAGTGTGAGTGTGAAGATAAAGGATTTTGAAGAACACTGGGGAGGTCTTGTGACTGGATCTAATTGAGAGGATAATGGAGACCGGGTATGTCTGTAGATACGACAAAAACACTTGCGCAACTTTCCGAAGGGAGGAGTGTCTGTGTTCAAAAATCGACAGCCGTTCAATTGCCTCGTCCGTCGAGAGGGGGCGAAATCAAGACCGAACAATGCCTTGGATGCGCAGATGAATGGGTGTCATTGTGGAATGCGTCTCCTCTGCTCATCCAGGGGTTGAACGGGGGTCCCCTCCCCCGATGGGCAGGCTAGTTGCCCGCCCCGACGAAAGCAGCCACGCAGCCCGACAAAAAAATAACCACTGGTCCTTTCCCCGCTTAAATTCCTCCTGAGAATGGGCGAAACACTATTTAGTCCGTTCATCCTGAAGGCCTCTTCCCCCCCCCCAAGCCATTTGGCTTTTTCGAGGACCGTGGACGGTGTCGCATGGTTGGAGAAAGTCAACTCAGGCATTGGTCGCTTGGCGCGCAGAATGCTGTCCGTGTCGGGACCGGACAAGTCCCAAAGGAATACGTGCTAGTGGGAAATTGTCTAGAGCAGGCTTAATCGCTCTGAGGAGTCGAGGACTCTCGTCTGTTGCGTGGGAACATGGATCGATCATGATGATCATGATGAATGGCTCCAATGTCTCTCTCTGTCAGCCTGCACGCCTGCAAGTTTTTTCCCCGTCGGTCAACACACATCCCTGGATATCTGAGTTCAACGTATCCTCGAGAAACATTCTTCCTCTGGTGGGAAGGATGGTGTCATGTTTTACGAACTCTCCCCCCCCCCCCCCCCCTAGGAACCCGATGACATGCCGATCGAGAGCGCTGCGACCGTCTCGAGTCATCGACAGTTGACCCTTGACATGGCAGCAGTAGCACCCTTCTGTTCGAGTTCCGGTCCGACCCTTCGCAGAGGTCGGTCTATGTTGCCCATCGTGCCCGTCTCGTTGCAGGTAGATTGAACGTGGCTCTAGGCATATTCGAGACCAATGGACGACTTCCGTCTCCACCGACCAGCTGCCAAGATGCAATAGTCAAGAAGCTACCGTCCCCAGGGCCTCCAGACTCCCCTCCGACCACCGGGTTCAGCGCGTATTCGGGCCCGGGGTCGGCAAAACCACGACAATCCTCTTGCAGGATACCCAGGGGCCATGGGCCATGACCCAGTTCATGATCTCTACATCTTGCGGTTCATTCCCACTCCAAGCATCCAACGTACGGACCAGCGCGGGGTCTGGAGAGAGAGAGAGAGAGAGAGAGAAAAGCATCGCCAGACCAGTCATCTTGATAGTCTTCACAGATACAAGAAATCTAGGCAGAAAGTAAAAAAAAAAAACAAAACACGGTTCCTGCGGGGGACGGGGACCCGATGAAAGCGTCGGGCTGGACAACTCGCCCCAAAGCAGCCCTCGCGCTCTGGTTGTGATTCGCCACCATCCCCTTTTAGATTGATTACGAGGCCAAAAGAGCCCGGGTTGGGCAAATTGGGAGCGCGGATGGATCTGGTTTTTGGGAGAAGAGATCCACCTTTTGAACGTGGGACTCGGACTTGGTCTTAACTCTTAACACTTGGTAAGTTAGTGTGACTGTGCCTGGGCCTCACCTGATCTGGGACCGGACCTGCCATGGCTGTTCCTCCGAACTTTGAACTGGGATCGAACCTAGTTTATTTGCGATAGCCTTCTGACTTGCGCGGCCTTGGCCACGTACCTACGGTAATCGGCGGCCGGCTGAGGTCTGGTAGGCAACCTTGATAAGAGTCGACAGATGGCAGATCGTCGGCTTGATTTGCATTCTCGCGCTGCAGATCGATTCTTCAATTCTTGTGCAGCGTACGCCGTACAGCCGTCCAGTACACAACTACACAACTACACATGGACTGTATCACTGACTATATTTCGTGACGGAGCTTCAGGGGATTCAAATCGGCCATTCATTCTCAATCACGAGATGATCTGTCCCGCACTTAGAGCTGGACAGATTTCCCTGTTCCCTGGAAGCTAGAGTCATTCTTTGGAGATTCCATTGAATCCGTGGTTCAACAGCGCATACGCCAAGGTGATTTCACCGAGCGGGGGGTAAGGTTTGGGGGCTGGATAAAATGTGTGGCCTTGACGTACTTTAGATAGTAGATACTAGATTAGTAGATAGTAGATTACTAGATACTTACATCTAGTTAGTAGGTTAGTTATCAGTTAGTACTAACTTAGTACAGTAGTAGTAACTTAACTACTACTAACTTAGTCTACTCCTACTTGGGATGGGAGGTGTTCGGGTACCGCCCGAAATATATTGTTGCTGCCGCTCCGTTGATATGGGACCACCCTAACTTAAACCTAGTAACCTACTAACTTAGTAGTTACTAGTTATTAACTTAGTAGTTAACACTAACTACTATTTACTAGTAACAGGTACCAGTCTACTACTGTACTAAGTAATTACCCGACCTACACCCGAGTGACCCGACTAGATCTTGGATAGAAACGAGACCCATTCACTTTGGTAGAATCCTGCATGGGGCTGATAGCGAAAACGTCTACCCGTCTAGCATATCATCTAGCAGCAAAAGAATCATAAAGGCTTAGATTCGCTCGTCGACTGTCTCTGATAAACTCACTTGGGCACGGGGCACGGGGCACGGGGCACGGGGCAGTCGTGAAGCGGGACAACCTAGGTTGTCAACATTGAGGGAGAGGGGGTTCAAGGCTTGTCCACCATTTAGTTACTGCAGATTTCAACCTTATCACCTCCAGTGTGCTCACTGCTGAGGTCACTGCTCACTACTCTCTGCCTTCCCGGTGGACTCCTTCTCGATCATCAATCTGATCCTCCACCAGCCAGCTTATCTCAATGGACCTCGGGTAATCGATACCACTCATGGCTTAGTCGAAAATAAACCGCACGGATACCCCGCATGTCAACCGATCAAGATGATTTTTTTCTTGTAGTGCTGGCCCCAGGACGCTGGGGGGGGGGAAGGGTGTATTTTCCAGTCGATAGCCCGAGCGCTACACTAAGAAAGTGGTGGACGACCTAAGGATGTCGAGTCGGACCAATGTGGCTAGGTGCTGGGACCAAGCTGCTACTAGTCCAACCCCGTCCTACACTTCCACAGTTCTACACCAAGTACGCGAATCCTTTCCCTACTCCTAGGCAGACGCAATGCAAAGGGTTGAAAATCTTTTTTCACCAGAAACCTAACCCAACACAATTTGATTCCAATCTCCAACCGAATTGCTAGCTCGCGATAACGCCCGAGTCTGACGACCGGTGCTGGACTCCGTGCGTACTGTGTACCAAACAAAATCAATCGCTCGACCCTCTTTTCACGGCTAATTGCCGCTTTCCTCGCTGCAACAGCAACAACACCGCGGGCAGTTGAGCGGCTGCAAAGCCAATCATGACCCGAAGTTGCGTCGTGTAACTGGCTGCAATCACATCCTTGACCTCCTGTTGTAGCGCGGTTCCCAGGCCATTGATGAGTCCCACGTTCTCGAGGATAATGTGCAGCTCGTGAGGTGAAAAGACGCCCTGCAGATGACTGGACAGATGGCCGTTGAGGATATTCGACGCGATGGCAAGACCGATAGCGCCGCCGAGAAAGCGGAATTGCACGACGGTACCGGTGGCAATGGCTGGAAAGATCTCAAGGGCCCGGGTTAGTGCCGATCTCATCAGGACGGGGTTCTTGTCAGGCGAGAGCTCAAACATACCAAGATCTCGGTCCTCGACAATGTAGGGTGTACAAAGCATCAGCACGCCTATGATGACCCCGATCCCAATTCCAGCGATCACACCGTAAACAATGTCCGTGGCGTGAAAGCCCTCCGTCGAGGCAATGGTGGATAGCAGGCCAATGCCGACCGTGTGGACGACACATCCCACCAGGAGCGAGTAAATAAACGGTATGCGGCCCTTGGCACTGATAAAGTTGATGAGTGCCGCCGCGGCCGCAGCCACCGCAGAGTAGCCGATGAGATAGACGCCCGAGTCGAGGGGTGACTTGTTCAGTAGGATCTGAGCTTGTTGTGGAACGTACACCAGGACCACGTTGAAAGGGGCTCCCGTTACGAAAGAGGTGCTGTAGTTCGTGGTCAGCTGGGGTCCGTGGAAAGAAAACCAGAAAAAAGGACTGTCAAACGGACAAGAGGATGCCCATCCACGCTCGGTCTTGGAACCACCGCTTAGGGAAGATCGGGTCCTTCCCAGGGATATCGGAGATGTAGATCTCCCACGCGAAGAAAGCGATCCATGAGATCCCTGTCAAGACAAGGAGTGCGATCGAGCCACCCGACGACCAGGAGAAAGCGAGATTGGTCTCATTGAAAACGGTCACGATCAGAAATGAGCCGGTGATGATCAGCAGGGAACCCACCAGGTCCAGATTTGCAAATGATCGGTAGGACGCTCTCGTTCTGAACGAGGGCTTGTGTTGATCGAGTCCGAAGTTTTTAGGCATCGCCACAAGCACTATGATGATAGCAATGGCACAGAGCGGTGCACTATGAGACTCAGTCAGGATCAGACCCAATTCATACCCTTGATGTCAAAGTCGCTTTACAAGTCGACTTACTTGATGAAAAACACCCATCTCCAAGCCGAATCTTCCGCAAGAACTCCTCCAATGATTGGACCGATCAGGCAAGCCAAGGCCAAGCAACAAGACATAAGAGCGCTGTAGAAGGGCAATTTCTTGCGTGGGGCAATCTCGTAGATGCAAAGGATAGCGAGCGCGTAAGCACCGGCTCCGCCAATGCCTTGCAATGCTCGAAAGACAATCCTAGAGAAGAAAGGACGACACAGTCTCAGTAATGGAATACTCCCGCGGGGGGCTTCTGAAATCTTACAGTTGGTCCACAGTCTGAGCACACCCACACGCGATTGAAAATACGAGAAGGATCACAAGAGCGGCAATGGTAGTATGCTTGCGTCCGATGATATCGCTTGCTTTGGTCCATATCGCCATGAAACCTAACAAGACTTTCGTGTCAGTCCACTAGAGTCACGATGAACACTTGAATATCCTCAGGGCTACCCAGTACCTCATCGCACTGGCCGAGTAGGCTCACAAAGAACGGGTGGAAAAGACGGGTTGAAAGAGCTTCAAGTGGACGAACATGAAGCTTACCAGTGTATGTTGCGAGGTATCCCGTGATGATCCAGCTGCGCTTCTCAAACCCCTCCAGACTGTCTGTGATGTTTGTCAAGGAGGAGCTGACAATGGTCACGTCCAAATTTGATAGAAAGAAGCCGATCAGGAGCCTATGCGCACGTCAATCTTGAGTCCGGTTCCTTCCCCTTGTCGACAGACTGCCCCTCGACTTTTAATTCATCACGCACCCTATGGCTGTGAGGACGAGCTTCCATCCCTCCAGATAGACAATATCATTTCCAGGCGATTGTGGCCGATGAATTGAGCCCTTTTCAATCGTCGAGCTGTCTCTCGTGTCTCTCGTGTCACGTCGGCAGAGTCGCACCTCTTTCTTCTCCCCGACTGGATCAGCGAACTTGATATGGCCTGCCATGGCGGATATCTGGACGTCCCATTCAAGACTGCTGGAAAAGACTGTCGAGTGCAAGTAGTGCTAATAGGTAAGGAACGAAAGTACAGCCATAGCCAGGCACCGAAAGTTTTGGAAAAGAAGGACTCTACGAACAAAACGCCCAGGTAGGACACGACCCCGCATAAGTACATTTCAATCACTTGAAAGGGGGTGTCATCAGTACAACACGGTCAACGCGTGATGACAGAATGTGGAATCATTCATGGGAGGAGTGATCGACGCCGATCATTGAACCTTGGACCAGCATCGGCCGACTTGGCAAAAGAGCGTGCATTGTGGTTTTCCTTGGACGACAGAGACACTAAGAGACTGTCAAGAATCGGGTGACGTGACAGCGCCCTCTCGCTCTGTGTTGACATTTGACAGTAGTTTTGGCTTGGCATTGCTCAGTATGTGTGCCTGATATGCGTGTTTGTTGATGTTTTCTTCGTGGCTGAGTACAGTGCCTATGCAACGAAAGGGGCGGAGCTCCCTTTTTTTGGGGGGGACGGACTCGCTGCACCACTGCATCATTGGGACGGACTTGCGAGAATCTTGCAAATCGCATCTTGTTATATTTTGAAACAGGAACTGCCAGCACCGGCTCCTTACTGAGCCCGTCTTTCCCTCTGACTGCCCCCTGAAACACGCCGGCAAAAGAAGCCATGCCAGCTTGATGGTTGTTGTAATGGGCAGCGTGGTTCCCGCAATCCAAACTGAAAGTCAGACTCATCCACCAGCTGGAGATTGTTGTCCCACATAGGTCTTCACGCCAAGAGAAAGGGATTGTTGGTCCTGAATCTGGATGCGCGATAAGCGTCAGGGAGAAGAGTTCAAGACGTGCCGGGCCCGCTCCCCCTGGCGTCTCAATAAATCGGCCACTAGCGCATCTGCCGAAGTGATCTGCAAGCCGGGGTCGAATCTATCCAGTCTAGATGCAGATCGACTGGATTCACATCAATAAGAGTGAGGGAGGGTTATGATTCCCGATGACAGCAGAACGTGAGGACACCTTAATTCCTCTTGTCGATATTTCCATTGTTGTTCTTCATGAATGCAAAACGCTAAGAGCTTATGGGAGAATCTGGTATGGCCGGTTTGACATACGAAGGTAGACGCGGTCGGCTACCAGAACTGAGACCCTGCATGAGGAATATAGGTGTTAACACAATTCAACGCCAGAGCAAGCTAGAGATACAGTAGGGTGTGGAAAGAAGGCGCATCCAGTGTTGTACTGCGCAAAGATCCATCCTTGAAGAATAGACAACCGGCATTTGAGCGGTGATCGCCGCCCGCAGCGAGATCCGTCGGGACGGTTGCCTCGGGCCTTTCTCAAGCCGAATGGCTGAGGTTCTAGGCCCGGGCCAAATAGCGCACAGCTGTCGACACTCGACAGACTCGACACGTCCGAGGGCAGATAATTTGGCAATACGCGATTGTCGACTACTGACGCTTCTTGATACACTTGGCAGTCTTTCGTCTCGGTATTAATCTCCAAGGATGGAGTTCATGAGCGGACGCGGTCTGAGGTCAGGAACTACCGAGCTCAAACGGCAATTTCTCCTCAACACAGCCGAAAATCGTGTTCTGCTAATGGCTAATGCCACAGACACTTATCAAGTCTCTTGACATGCCCTGTGATCAGGTTTAATGGTACCCAAAAGTTTAGGTGTCTTCGTTTTGGTGACTCGCGTCCCCAGATGGTCTTCATGGTCTCGAGATGGTCCAGAAATTTGGTTGAGGGGCAGAAACTGTCTCCCCGTGGAGAGACCTCTTATTAGCTCTTGAAAGGAGTACAGACGGCGAATGCCTCGGTATATGACGCTGGTCGTATTAATCCATTTTTCCAGGAGATTGAAGCGTCTAGTAGGTGCCCACCTGCCTAAGAAAGATGAGCGCTTTTCATCTCGCTTACTGAGTCCCAGTCAGAGGGACTGTTGTATCAGCGTCAAAGTCGCCCATTTCAGCAGACGTGGCTCGCTTGCCATGGGCCAAGTACCTTGTGAGCTAGCGCGAGGCCAATGTCATGCAAGTCTCCCAGAGGAGAGTCAGCAATCTCCCGCACTGCCAAGCACGGCGGGACGGCGGAGCCTTGCCAAGAAGCTTGGGACGAGGACCTTGTTGGGAAAAAAGACAGCAAAAGCTCTCACTGCCATGTAATCTATCCCGCTAGACTGACTCCTTCGGCCCTTGGCGTGCAAGCTGAGAGGGACGCTCCTGCTTCGCTGTCAACACCGACTAAGCGTATACCTCCAAGGTCCTCGGCCTGGACAAGGTTTGTATCATTCATAAGTGAGCCTATGGTTTGCGAGCCGTCATGTTCTGCGAGATACTGCTCAGCGTCTCCAAGAGTTCTTTACAATGTATCTTCTCAAGTCTTTGATTATCGCTTGGGGTGCAGTCGGCGTATATGCGGCCACGGCGACCGCGAGTGCTGCATCGAGCTCAATCACCGGATGTCATGCCCACGGAGCTGACATTTTCTGCTTTGATCAGCACGGTGACGAAGTCCGTGTTGAGGCAGTCTCGACTTCGGAAAGTGCGGTACCGGCGCAATATACTGGTTGTCATGAGCATGGCACTGAAAGGTAAGCCCTGGCAGTGTCTGCAAATCGATTCATTTTCTAACACCTCAACTCGGTAGGTTTTGCTTCGATTCAAGGGGCAATGAAGTCCTCGTCAAAGAAGAAAGCGGCAGTGAAGATTCAGCGGGCAAGCATGACGAGCATCATGATGAGGACGGCCACACACATGACGAAGGCAGCGACCCTCAACATGATCATTCCGCCGAGACCGATTCGGCAGAAAAGAAGGATTGTCATTTCCATGCTGGTGTAGAGTAAGTTCAGTCTTAGTTCCGAGGTATATAAGAACGACTACTAATGACACTCAACAAACAGACACTGCGTGGCTGCGGAGGCCGAGGAACATCGAGGTTCGTCTTGCAACATCCAAGTCCGAGATTACGATGTGCCTCTACGCATCGGCACACTATTTGCGGTTCTCATCACGAGCGCCGTTGGTGTCTTTGCACCAATTCTGCTCTTCAAACTACCATTTGCATCTGTCAATGCCGTATTTTCAACGGTCATCAAGCAGTTCGGCACTGGTATCATCGTTGCAACTGCTTTTGTTCACGTGAGTACTATTCGTGTGCGTTGAGAACGATTTGAAGCAGGCTCTGAAGGATAGAATAGCTTTATACCCACTCATCCTTGATGTTCGCGAACCAGTGTCTTGGTGAGCTTGAATACGAAGCAACAGCCTCTGCAATCGTCATGGCCGGAATCTTCCTGGCTTTCCTGATTGAATTCATCGGATACCGTATGACGAATGTCCGAGAAGAAGGCGTTGTCGCTGTCCCAGCAGTCGAACCTAAGTCTCAGTCCCGGAATGATACGCTCCGTGAATCGGAAGCGCCTGTCTATCAACAATCAGGTCTGCTGAGGCTGGGACACAATCATGGATGCTCCAGCCACCCAAGCCGACCTCCGACGAAGTTCTCCGTTCTCGTCATGGAGGCCGGTGTCTTGTTCCACAGCATTCTGATCGGTCTGACCTTGGTGGTCGCAAGTGATTCCTTCTATAAGACACTCCTGGTGGTGATCGTCTTTCATCAATTCTTCGAGGGCCTTGCTCTTGGAGCTCGTATCGCGACTCTGTCGGGTCCAATCTTCCCGTTCAAGGCTGTCATGGCTGGGGCCTTTGCCATGATCACCCCTATTGGCATGGCGATTGGGCTGGGGGTGCTGCATACATTCAACGGTAATGCCAAGGGAACCCTCATTGCGCTTGGTACCTTGGATGCACTTTCCGCGGGGATACTCGTGTGGGTGGGTGTTGTTGACATGTGGGCTCGAGACTGGGTGATTGAAGGTGGTGAGATGCTCAATGCTTCTCTCAGCAAGGCTCTGACGGGAGGAGCAGCGTTTGTGACTGGTTTGATCTTGATGGGTCTTCTTGGGAAATGGGCCTGATTTTTTGTGGTCTCCGTAGCGGAACGGGTTTGGGATCCGGCGGGATTATCGCCTGACACTGTACTTGAACCTTTGTGGTGGGAAAACCCCCCGTCGCGGAGGCTGATCTTGCTCCAGATAGGTGTGTCACATGTACATCAATAAGCGACATCACAGCCAACATGGAATCGTGGATACGCGACCTCACGAGTGTATTCAAAGGATGACTGGAGACAGTGACACACAAGAAGCCAATGCCCGGGGACCGCAAGAGATCCACAACACAGTGCCCAATCCGTCGTGAATTAAGTCAGCAAGAATCAACATTACAGGTCAAAATGATAGCTCGAGACGTTTACGAGGTCTTTGTCTGGGAGACCCCAGAGGAAAGTCGAGACTCGGATAGATCTGGCCGTGACAACGTGACTACTCAGAAAGTCAACAACGGCTCGTTGCTCTCGAGTGCTGTACTTTGTCAGTTTGTTGTGACTGTGGAGACTGGAGTGTAGTACCTAGTAACCTACTACCTAGAGGGCTGGAGCCCCACTCTGGAAAGTGTCCGCTTTCAAGCCTTTAGCCAACACTCAACTTAGGCAGCTTCCGTGGTGAGACTCGGCCAATTATGACTTGAGACCGTGGTCGCGGACCATGGGTTGCGTCAGCGGCACTATTTTTGGAGTTGGAACTTTCCATCTGTCTCGATGCCGGCCGTACCTGTGATGTATCTGCTAAGTAGTGACTGGCGCTTCCCTGGACTCTGGGCTCGATTTGAGGCTTTTGAGCAACTACAGGTAACGATTCTCAAGGAGATCCTGCACTTTCTGCATCTTGGTGAAGGAGCATCGTTGGACGACGAGGTTATTTAGTACATATAGCCTTTGTTCCTTTTCCAAGTCATCCCGCCCCACGACAGTGATAGTAGTAGATGATCGTGTCACCTGCATGGCTCACTTGTGGGTGCCACGGGTGGTACCTAATGCCTGATAAGAGTACTACCTCAGTACCTTTTATAGTACACTCCTTACACTTCTAGGTTAGTATGTATCAGTACTCTATACCTCCTCGTAGTCGGCGATATCTATTGACAATAAAAGTCCACTTCAGCCACGGAAAGGCTTTAGCAGTACCTGTTTGTATGATTCTCAAGTCGCTCAACGTGCATTCCCAGTATCTTTCATGGTGAAACACACACATGCACTATGTAAGTAGGTATGTTAGGTAGTGGTCAAGTCGCACACACTTGGCCAGGGTCTATCCGACGTTCCGTGCTACCCGACCCCAATCAAGGTTCAAGGTACATGCGAGTACATACAAGGTTGACAAGGCAGAAACCTGCTGGATGGAAAGAAGAGCTGGCGTAAGCGGGTTCGATTGAGTTCGCACCTTCCAGTGGTCGGTCTTTGTCCACCAGATGATGCACCTCACCACCTCACCTCTTGCCCTCTGAAACATCTTCTGCGCGACAGCTTGCTTTCACCATCTTCCCTCTTCATCCCACCACATTTCCACCATTCTCAACAACGACCCTCACAGCTCCATTCCTTTCCAGTCCTCGACCTTTCCATCTCCTCTCTTTCCAGTAGTACCTCGCTCTCTGCTCTCCACGGCGGACCATCCCGAGATCTGTCAACCCACTATGCACTGACCCACGTCCGTGGGCCACAGCTACAACACCTTTAAGCAAAATCCCCATTACGCGCGCCTTTCCTCGCCAAATACGACATACCACTATTCTTTCGCTCGTTAACTCGACAAGATGGCGCTGACCAACGCAGCCATCATCGTCATTGTTCTGGCGGCCTGTCTGGCAGTAACCGCCATGGGTGCCGCCCTCTTCCGTCACTATAATCCTCTGGAGGACGAGGCACGGTACAGTGTCTCCCACGAACAAGCACAATACATGCGCACAGTACGAATGCGCAATTTCAGCTTCTTGCGACAGGAGTCAATGGGTGGAATGAGAGATCTGGAATCGCGATGTATGTGGGTGCGGGAACGATGCACTTTTTGAATCTCGTCTCGGCGAGATCTTCTTGAAATGATTCTTCTTTATTTATTTTTTTGCTGACACTGAACTCCTGTCTGACTAGATACAATGGACGAGGCTTCCAGCTATCGCTCTTCCCAGCCGTACACTATGTACCCGCCAAAACAGTAGGAGGTATTTCTTGCCCCTCGACTTGGCGCCGGAGTCCATGGTGTTTCTTGTTTTTTACAATGACAACGAGTGACGAGTGAAAGATGGACAGGGGAGCTTATGTAGCGCCCAGATCGGAGCATAATTTCCAAGCTCGTGGCATGGGGAATGAGGGGGCCGGTGGGCAGGACCCTGGCCCTCGGTCGGTAATTGTTGGTGACCATCACTCCAAATGGCATTGGAATTGGTTTGCAGCCCCGATATTCTGGAAGTTTCGGGGTTGCTGGCACCAATTCAAAGCGGAAGCGCTGCTCCTCAAACGGGTGCGTCGCAATAACATCCATTGTTGAATTGGGTGAAAGTTGCTGATGTTCGCCAACTGCACCACCGACAAAAGAAGAAAAATCTGTATCCAGTTAGACTATTCGAGAATCGGACCAGGAACTGAATGGGGAATATAATCTCTCTTACCACTATGATCCCGAGGCGCCATCATTGAAGACTTCTCTGCGATCCCCAGCTGGGGCCGAAGACGATCTTTGCGAGTGAACTTCGGACTTGCCATGGCTTTGCAACTTTTCCCAATCTTCTGGATTAACGAGGACACTGGCCGTTTGGTCGCCGCGCATTGTTCCGTACGATTGGCATGATGATCCTTTCGGCGTTGTCTGCGTCTCGTCTTCCGGTCTCATGTCAATCTCCTCTTGCTGGCGACTGCGGAGGGCGAGGAGCATGTTGATGATCTCGCTTGATGTAGACATGTCTTTTGCTTCTTGAATGCCTGTGTAGGATGCTCGGTCCGGTGTTCTGCAGGCGGCAAGTACCGGCGATTCGATGATGAACACCCTGCAGTTCTTGGAGACTTGCAAGACTGTGGGGAAAAACCAAACGTCTTGGAGAAGGTCGTAGCCCTTGTAAGCCGATTTATTTCAGGAGCGCCGATTTGACTTTTCGATCAGGGTACCTGATATCAGCTTCCCTTTGTATCAATTGGTAACCACATGCCATCCAGCTGATCAAATCCCCATCTCCTTCCTCACAACGACGCTCCCTCAAGTCGCGATCAAAGAAATGTCGGAGCCTGTCTGTCGTGCTGGGCAGTGTCCTCATCTCAAATCATCAGATCCCACTCTCATGTCCTGATAACTCGAAACCGGCGTCTATCCCAGCAGCAAAACACCTTCCACACTCTAGCTTCCTAAGCGACTCCTCGAAGACCAACTTCATGAACCCAGCTCCCACCTATCAACATCTGCTGTAGAGGTTCTAGTGCTGATGGATTCCCGTCTCTCTCTAAGAATAGCAAAATGAAGCTTGCGGGGAGTGGTCGCTGGATAGGCAGCATTGATGCATGGATGGATTAAAGTTGTGCTTGTGTCGTCGACTCGACGGATGGAATCGACGGATGGACTCCAGGGTTGAAAAAGAGCGTTTCCGTCAGCCCTTGGCAGGCACCCGTGTTTTAAGATAAATCTTGTAACACTGGTACGCATGCATTGCTAGCAGTTGTTGAAGCTAGCTAGGCAGCGGCTTATGAAATGGATACAAATAGATGATATCATGTGTGTGTAGTGTGTACCTTATTCCATGTGACGCATGATGTTCTAGGAAGTCGGGGGCGAGATACCCTATGTAAGCTGCTACTTTGACACGAGGCTTGATTAGAGTACGACTCGAATGATGTGACTACCTATGGGCCTCGAAATCTATGCGATGAGCTGGAGATCCGTGGAAACGGGGGTTTTGGGATGTTCATGATGGAACATTCTAATTCAATCGCGAATACGGCCCGTATCCAGGCTGCATCTCGTATTTACTCGGGGCCCGTTGATTCGCTTCGAGTTACTGTACGTGCGGGAAGTGGAACCGCTGCCAGAACAGCCGTGGAGTCGTGGACTCCGGACAGTAGTAGTAGTGAACAAGTAATGGACCCTCGCCGCATCGCGACTTTTCGTATTCGACCTGACGGTTGGCGTCTGGAACCACCTGCACCTCACTCGGGCAGCACCCTGACCCTGAGTCGGTGTCAGACAGGAGCCGAGACTGTCTAGAATTATGAGATATGCCCTGTGAGATGGTATGTATGACTATGTATCAATGTTGAGTGTTGACTGATCTGCATCAGGCTAGGCTGAACATGGAACGAGTGCATTTTTGATCGTTGCCTAGCAATCCCATCAAGTGGAAGAATCACCGCTCAGGGTCCTAGCCTGGCCCAGAAATCTCCGACGGAGATTCAACCCTCCAAAGCGGAGGCACCTGGATAAAAACACATGGGCCCCGGTCTGAAACATGAAGAACGTTGACGGGCACGGACAATACTATTCACCCGCGGACATTTCTCAACGGACGGATATTTGGAGAAAGAAGGGGGAAAAACAGGGAGTGGAAATACCACGACCGCCCCGACAGTCGAGACGGACGTTTCAGATCCCGTGACACACATCAGGGAGGCGTGGTGTCACGG
The DNA here is from genome assembly GCA_014839625.1 of Penicillium ucsense. Taxonomy (NCBI): domain Eukaryota; kingdom Fungi; phylum Ascomycota; class Eurotiomycetes; order Eurotiales; family Aspergillaceae; genus Penicillium; species Penicillium ucsense. The sequence goes on along the minus strand of WIWV01000127.1, from coordinate 54,332 downwards.
GTGTGGGGGGCAGACTCAGATTAGATCTCGGATTCTATTTTTACGGCTGATGGCTGAAGGCTGCCCGGATCTTATGTCTTGGCTAGGTTCGATCGAGTTTAGGTTCAGCAGTATGACAATTAGCGTGACCTTTGTTTAGTGGAGGGACTGGACTCTGGAGGAGCTACAGTACGACCGTGCGTAAATACTAGATAGGAATACGATTGGAAGTGGAATTGGATCACGCTCGATTACTACTACTACTACTACTACTACTACTACTACTACTACTACTACTACTACTACTGTAGAAGTGTTGACAGTAGGGCGCACGAGGCCGATTCTTGTTCACCGCTTCAATGCCAAGAAAGTCCACGATGTGCTCAGCCTCCTCGCGCCCGGTCACTGCCAAATAGATCACCGGTAGGACTAGGCTGTGACGTGGTGAGCCATGATCACTCGATCCCAGTTCGAGGTGATTGCTTGACTACCGTACTTCTAGTCTTCTATGCCCTATGGAACGTGACGTGACTTGCAGATCGAGTTCAGCCCCGCCCCAGTGCCTCGGGGCCTGATCGACATCGAATCCGGGCTGTTGAGGAGGCCACGCGAGATCAACCGTCGAACGGTGCGCCCGAAGACTTTTCTTTGACAGGGTGAGAGTCGGCAAGGTCGCTACGGTAGGCTGACACGAACTGACCTGGTACGCTTGCTAAAGTACAGTTAGTACACCACTTCAGTCACTTCACCCAAGCAGGCTCAGGTACGCCGAGGCCGATCCGAGAATCCGATCCACGGTTCTTCTTTTTCCTTTTTTCTTCTTCTTCTTTACCCCTTTCACTGCTTCACCTCTGCGGATCCCAAGTTGACCGATCCGAGTGTCAAGAACGTCCATGACCCCACTCCACATGCCTTTGCCAATACGGACATGACCCGATTAGGCAATCATCAGGACGTATTCGAAGGCGAGCAGATGCCAAGGTGGGAACGTCTTGGAAGAAGAGGCGAGCAGTCAGCAGAGAAGAGAGAAGAGCAAAAAAAAAAAAAAAAAAAAGAATAGCCCCGTTGCTGGCCCCCACATGGTTCGTGCATGGAACTCACAGAGTGGGAAAAGATGTGCCGGTCGGGAGAGGATCGGGGCGGGCTAATTTAGTAGTGCAGTACTGAAGTAGAGACTAGAGACTAGTCAGACTACTCAAGAGTCAAGACTGGAGATTAGAGAAGAGAGAAGAACGGGGCTTTCGGGCAAACCGTCGATACGATTACGGCTGGGGCAGATGGATGCATGAGCCGGAGCCTGCATTTGACGTTTTACGTTTTACGGGGAAGGGCCAAGATGCAGTGTCCTTGGTTCTGGGGGTTAGTTGTTTTATATATGAAGACGATGATTCCCCCTCCTCCGGTCTTGGAGTTGCAGGAATAAAGAAAAGGAGAAGTTTGAAAAACATCAAGACGGCAATCAGTCTCGGTGGTGACTGAATTTTGAGAGAGACCCTTCCGTATTCCTGCGCAGCAAGAGGAAAATTCCTCCACGACGCGGTTTTTCTGCCGATTGATAAACAAACTATCGACGTTGATTCTCTTGCGTCAGTCCAACTTTGGCTTCTGCTTTTTTTTTTCTTCTTCTTCTTCTTCTTCTTCTTCTTTCGATTGATACCCCCCTTCAAACATCACAACGCGATGGATGCGACAATGTCCCTGCGGGCCGCTTCGGTCAACTATGAAAGCGACACGGCGAGCGATGAGCGGTACGTAAACACTAGAAGTATACACACCTCGTATGACTATACACAGACACACATACAACCCAATCTCAAACACCACAACAAACCCGCTCGCATCCTGTCGCATCACATACTAATTCTCATCAGATCAACCCTCCACCCAGCCAACGTCAAAATCCGCGCCAAATTCCAAATCGCCCGCCCGCCACCCAAATCCTCCCACCACTCATCATCCCTCCGTCTCTCTCCCAAACTCGTCCTGCAAATCCAACAACTCCTCCCCAATCACCGACCCATTCCCGTTCTCGAAATCTGGCGACCCTCGCTCCGCAGATCAAAATTGACCCGCGACTTTGTCCAGCGGCCCAAGCTTCGATCGGGCGATCTCTACGCCACGCTCGACGAGCCGTATGTCGCTAGCGCAGCGCACGGCTCGACGTCCAGACCCGGTTCGAGAGACCATACAGTGGACGCTCATAATGAGAGCGCCAGAAATGAGGCGGTAGCGGCGCTTTGCCAGAATCAGAATCAGAATCAGAATCAGCAGACAAACACAACTACAGCTACAACTACAAATGGTGGCGATCAGGCCAAGTCCGGCTCGATCTACTTCCGCGATACGCAATGCGGCTGGCAGGCTAGCGTGGGCACGACGGGCCCGGAGAAGAAGCTCTGCTATCGATTCACGATCAATGACGAGACTCGAGCACCAAGTACCGGGCCCGGAAAGATCTTCCTGCAGTGGGAAAAACGACCACTGACGGGGAAAAGCGCGGCGTCAGGCACTCGCCCGGCTACGGCGACGGGATCGGGGTCGGGGTCGGGGTCGGGATCGGACTCGGACTCGGAGCATTTTGTACTACTGCTGATTGATCGCACGGCGCAACGCAAGAGTCGCATTGCGACGATGACGCCTGGGGGGTTGGAGCTGATGGTGCGCAAGAATTCCATCTTGGACTGTGTGCAGAGCTGTCGGGATCTGCTTCGGCCAGTGTCGGGCACGGGGACTGAGGAACATGGTGCCCATGCGAGTCTGGAGAACTGGCTTTGTACGCAGGTCCTTACGTTGGGGGTTTGGGTTGCGCAGCAGGAAGGCTGGCTGGGATTATGAAAGATTACGAATATGAATGAAATGATATCAATGTTCGCTTTTTCACGTCATGTTGAAGCATCATGTTAAAATAGGCACGGTGTTCCATCTAGTACGAGGCAATCCTCTCTTCGAGAGCCTTGATTTGCAAGGCCAGCAGGCGAGAGTAATATCGACACATGGCAAGATTTCCTCCCATGAACCAGAATCCAGGATAGCCACTACGGCGCCACATGGTTCGAATCTCGCCCTCGGCATCAAGACCCCATACATCTCCCAGTCGATCGGCAATCTCGTCGCCAAAGATCACGCGCGCTTGACTCCGCATGTTCTGATATCCCGTGGCAAACACAATCTCATCTGCCTGCAGTTCAGTGCCATCTGCGAATCTCAGACCGTGTGGGAGGACTTCGGTTATCTCCTGACCGTGCTTGATCTTGATCTTGCCGTCGGCAATCAATTGGCTGCCGCCCACGTCGATGTAGTAACCACCACCACGCTGCAGATACTTCATCAGGAGACCGGCGTCCATGGGACCTTTGTCCACCATGAAGCCGGCCTTGGCCAGACCAGCGAGAGTGTTGGCGTCATTCTTGTTCATCTTCTCGGTGATCTTGACTTGCTGCGTCTTGAACAGCTCCGGTGGGATACTCCAGAGATACGCATCCGCATCGTCGGTCAGGGGACCATTTTCCTCGTAGAGACCGGCGAGACCGATATTGACAATAGAATCTGAAGATACTACGCACGTCGAGCTTCGTTGAACCATCGTCACGTCGTATCCCTTCTCGACAAAGTCCTGGGCAATGTCGTGTCCGGAATTGCAGGAGCCAACCACAACCGCCTTTTTACCTCTGGACTCGGGCTTGGCCCCTTGAAACTCGGAGCTGTGGCACAGCAAGTCACCTTGGAAGGTATCCATCCCCTTGAACTCCGGCATGTTCTTCTTGCCCGAGTGGCCGGTGGCCTGGATGATGTGATGTGGATGGAAGGTCCGCGAGTCAACTGCGCCATCGGCCAACTGTCGCTCAACGACAATTGTCCACTGCTTTTGGCGTTCGTCATACGATGCAGACTTCAGATCGGTTCGTGTCCACACGTTCAGCTCCATCAGCTTGACGTAGGACTCGAAAAATTCGGCCAGTTTGTCCTTGGGCGTAAACACGGGCCAGTTGGCGGGAAAGCTCATGTATGGCAGATGGTCGTACCAGACTGGGTCGTGTAAGACTAGCTGGTGATATCTGCGACGCCAATTATCTCCGACTCGCTCTTCCTGGTCGATGATCAACGCATCCAAGCCGAGCATCTTCAGTCGAGCTGCCGCGGTAAGACCGCCTTGGCCAGCGCCTGGACATGACATTCACATAGGGATGTTAGCTTTTTTATTTTGACTCTTCAATGGCAAAACCCCGTACCAATGATGAGCACAGCAGGCTCTTTATCCTTATATTCTTGCTCAGCAATTCGTCTGTCCTGCCAGTTCTGGCGCCCCTGTTGCACTCCATGCTTCACTCCCAATGGACGACAACCGTTTGTCTTCTCTTCATGGCCGGTGAGCTCCAGTAAGGTAGTCGACAGGGTGAAGATCTTCCATTCATTACCCTCCTGAGATAGACGGGCGACACCATGTCCCTTGCCCACCCCGGTCGTCACCTTGATGAAGAACTCAACTCCATGCACATCACCCAGCGCATCAATGGGTCCATTATGCGGTGCTTTAAAAGTCGACGACCGATCAATCTCGATCTTTATAGAGGAGGAGCACCCGGTGATCAACTTTGCAATAGCATCATTGCCTTTGACGGTCCGGAAATCCCATGACAAACATAGGTGGTCCCGCCAATAGCCATCCGGAAGGAAAAGCTGAGCGATGGCGCTGCTGTCTTTCTGGTCCGATGCTTTGTTCAAACGATCGATGATTTCCGTCGCAAGTTGGTCAGGGTTGTCGGCGGCCTTGATGGCTGTCTCAGGGAACTTGCCGAGCGGGATATTGTAGGATCCAGGCTCCACTCGCTCTCGTGAGGGGATATTCAGCTGGTCAGGTCCGTGGCTCCCCATGATGATGGTTTGAATGCGTGATGACAAGTGAATGGGCTCTTTTCTGTCAGTCTTTCTTACGGCGGGCGATGTTCAAATATAAGAGTTGAGTCCTGATGAACCTGATGTTTTACGTCGGAGGAAATGCGAGATCAGTTATGTATGTTTTCAACCGGACAGCCTCCGCAATCCCCCCAAGATCGAACCCCGCACCAACTATGATCGCCACTCCCGGTTGATCTGTACCCGAGAGTCCAGACTGGCGATCGTTCGGGTTGATTTGATCTTGTGAGCTCCAGATGTGGCAGAGACCTGGTTTCTCCACCTGGTGCAGCTTCGTATAGCCGAGCAACCACCAGCGAATGGATTTGGTTCACGGACGTCGAACGGGGTTGAGTCTCCTTCCGTGAACACCCAAAATGAGACTTTAGGCACCAGACCCAACCATCTTTAAGCCTGAGACAGCACATTACCTAGGTCAACTCTCCAACGGCTCTCGCTGCTCAGAGTCTGATGTACCTCGCTCTCTGAGAAGTGGGAGGGAATGATCGTTTTCGGGGCCCCACGGTGAAAGACATCCGTGTCCGACGTCGGACGAATCTGTGTGATGATTGCTGCATCCCGGGGACTTCTCCGGTGAAAAGTCTGTAGCAATCCGCAGACGTGCAGTTGGTCGTATGAAAACAAGCTGCAGCTGGGAATCGAAGCTGGAGAGACAGAAGAGATAGGCCGGTCTGGACCTTGTATGTGTGTACGTGGGTGTCCAGCACATAAATACTGGTGGGAGTACTGCTTGGACGCATTACAACGGAGAGATTCAAGCATGTATCTGTACAATGAATGCTGTCCAGGTTAATTGGTGACAGCACCCTCCACTTGACTTTAGCTAGGTACCTGTAGGTACTCCTGGCTGAGGCCGGGTTCCGCCTCCAGCTGGCGTGACCACGCAGACGCAGACACGACTCGGCTACACGATAAGCACTGGCAGTACTGAGGGCAATTCTCGTGTAGGCACGTGTTGAATGTGAGATTCTGGTCTACTTATCCCTCTGTACCAGAGTGTCGATAAGTCGGTGGTGGAGCCTAAGTAAGGCTGTCGAGAACATTGCTGGTCAGCCACAATATACATTCAAACGACCCCAGGCTTGAACGGCAGAAAACCCACGCCAGGCTCTCCATGAATGACAAGATTATGACCTGTTGTGCGCACCCAACTGAGCTAACCCATTTAGCAGGCATACTTTACTAAGTATGAGACCGTTCTTATACGATAATGACTGTCATCAATTACGTGCAATTACACTTCACTGTGCATGATATGGAGCATCTCAACTAGGCGAGCGGGAGAGTAGGGTCATATTATGCAGTTGTGATGGATTTTGCATGAACCAGCATCATTGGTCTAGTGGTAGAATTCGTCGTTGCCATCGACGAGGCCCGTGTTCGATTCACGGATGATGCATTATCTTTTGCTCTTTTTGTATCCTCCCCGTATCACTCGAAATCATCGATCGACTGGAAAATCTTGACTGGGTCTACCGCTCGGGCCACGACTCCACTTGAAATCGCGAAATTCGTTCCCGTTTCCTGATAGAGGGCGATATAAGAGTTACCAGAGCTATTATTTAAACGACAATAGGGTCCTCTTTTTGAGGAATGAAGAGATTGCGTATCACGCGCCGCCATTGTGCATGTATGGAGAGTCTACAACCAAGTAGCAGGGTGCCAATTATTTCCAATATCTGCCCACAAGTACTGTACAAGGGGTACATGTTTTATTCAACAATCTACAAAGCCGCCGCAATCAACGCAGCCGCCGCACCACCCAAGACAGCTCGCGGATTTCCAGTAATTCGAGGCAAGCCACCGGTGCTAGTCGACGAGGCCGTACCCGAAGCTTTTGAGACAGTCGACGGGGCCGCACCCGAGGCCTTGGAGACAGTCGAGGTGGCCGACGCAGTCGCTGGCGTCGTGGAGTCACCCGTTGTGATAGCGCCCGCGGTCACGGTGACGGGCAGGTAGGTGATCTGACTCTGGGCGAGGTCAAGAGTCGAAGTTCCGGGGAAATTGGCCGCCGAACCACCCATCATCTCTGTGCATTTGGCGGTCGTGGTGCCGCCCATGGAGCAGACAATTCGTGCAGTGCTGAATAAGTACACGGTGATAAGTCAGTTCGCGACACACGGGTGCATCCTCGCAGAGACACGAGGAGCAGTGGGTGGAGAGTGGCCCGGGGATAAACTTAGGATTGCACTTACAAGTCATCGCTAGGCTCGACGATCGACCATTCGATATCATTGGGGGCAGAGGTGTAGAGCATTCCGGGGCCCATTCCACAATTCGTCGGATCGGTACCCGCGGGACAGTTGATGCTGTATGTCACTTTGCCGGAAGACTAAGCCTTTTAATTAGCACTAGTACAACTTGACCTCATGGCTCCCCAGATGAACAGTAGTAATCTCATCCAGATACTATAAAGTCTGCAGTATCTCGTGAAAAACTGCCTCTTGGTCCTGAACTCACCTGTCCAACAATCGAAGCCGCCAGGGGCTGAGGATCGGTATCGGGCATGAACAAGGAGACGACGCTAGACTGCGCGGTCGCCACTCCCACGGTCGCCAGCAGTGCAATGCAGGATTTGAAAGACATGATGACTCGTCCCGTAGATTCTTGACGCGTGGAAAATGCGATTCTGACAGGCACGAGACTGACGTTGCAAGGAGGAAACGATGTAAGTTGAAGTAGTGAGTCCTGGTTGTTTTTTTTGAAGGGTCGCACCGACCCCGGGCGGCGGCTCTGTCCGCCCGATTCATTCGTCAGGAACAATCGGCCCCCAATAGGATATTAGCCAAGGCCGGGCTTGTTTCGCCACGTGAGGCTGAAAATTGAGTCTGGAAGGTGAATGTTGTGGACTGTGGACTTGGGGAGTAGTTATATGACAGACTGTTGTGAGTCGGTGTCATATTGAATCCCACGGAAGTAAACCCGGCTGAAATTGTTCAATTCAGTGACAGGTCTTCCGATTGATAATCAGTGAAGTAAATGCTAAGCCAGCTGGGCTTGCCCGAGTGACGCTCACTTGATCCGGTGAGGAACACTTTCATTTATGCTCGGCCGAAGCCAATAAACTTCAGCCTCATCCGTGTTGGCTGCGAGATTCTCTGCAGGGTAGACATCCTCAGATCGGTACTGGAATGTACTTTGCGGCTGTGCGACGGAAGCGATATATAGGATTTTGGGAGACATTCTACGAGGAACAAGTTGTGGGCCAAAGAGCTCCCGCAATACTGTGCGAGGGCGAGAGTCACAAAAATTTCTATCAATTCGTAGTATAGACAGGAAGGGGTATCTTTCTTCCCAGCTGGGAATATCGTATAATAATGTGCTTCTCATAGGAAGCAAGGTAGTCAAACAGGACTGGATCAGAGTCCAAAACTCCAGCCAGTACGCTTTGACCCAAGAAAGAGCACAGAGAAGGAAAGGAAAGGTAAGTGAACAAAGGGGAGGACCGCCATTGATGGAATCGAGACAGAATGAGAAAAAAGACACTGTAGAGTGTAGAATGGAAGGAGAGACACTGTAGAGTGATAAAAAAACAGAAGGTTAAGGGAAAACCAGGAGGTTAGATGAGTTCAGCCACTGAATGACATGGCGCGCTGCCGAGACGCCCTTTTTCGCAAATTATTGTCCCGACTCTTGCGGCCCATGCGACCAAGGGACAAAGTTTCCAGCGTATATGGCTTGCCACCCCATATCAAATTAGAGCCCTTTCGAGCCTGAAGAGGTGGTATCCAAAAGTGTGTGACAGCTGCACCGATAATCATGCATGCGCTGAAGACGAAGAGAATGATACCGTGACGGCGCGTGGAGGTCGAATCTGCGCCTCCAAAACGATAGTATGATGAGAAGACTTGAACGAGAACGGAGCCGAGTTTACCGGCACCGGCGCTGATGCCGTGGCAAGTAGCGCGGTAGCGAGTGGGGAAGATTTCTGCGGGAATCATGTATGTCGTGGCGTTGGGACCTAGATTTGAATTAATTTAGTTGTCTCCGAAGACCTCGTACAAGGCTTGAATTTCTTACCAAAATTGAATAGCGTTTGGCCAATGATGTACAATATCACAGTCACAGCCGAGCCCGTATAGGCGGTTAGGAGCAGACTGCCCAGGACGATGAAGAGAACCGCCAGAGCAAGGAAACCGTACTTCTGGAGAGCCACACGGTCGATACGGTGTGCAAGTAGAATGAATAGCAAGCCGCCAATGAAGCTCCCCAGATTCAGAATGACGAGACCGCGGATCGAGGTGTCGAAAAGCTCGTCAAACACATTCGCGCCGGGTCGACTGTCAGTTTGCCAGACCGGCGCAGGGCCCGTGATGTGCAGGTCACCCCATGTTTTGGCCAAAAATTGCGGGCCCGAAAGGCCAATGCCGTAGTAACCAAAGTCAAGAAGAAGCCACGCGACGGCCGTGCCCGCCAAGCTGCGCCAGTTGCCTTCGGTCCAGAAATACCTGATGATGTCTGTGCTGGCTAGGCGCCAATGAGAGTTCAGCGTGGTAGGAGGTAATTCGGTCCACTCTTCGTCTTCATCAATGTAATCGCTCGTGATCGACGACATGGGAGGTAGTTGAATGGAACTGCCCGGGTTCTGAGAGAAAGACGCTTGATCGAAGCCGGGACTGGAAGCGGGATCGCTGAAAAGGGTCGTGGCGTCAAATTGAGCAGTCACAGGATCGTCCTCGATTTCCACGAGATATCGCGGACTCTCTGGAATGGCGAAACGGAAGAGAGTTGCAATCGTGCCGGGTATGACGCCGATGCCGAGCACCCACCTCCAGGTCATGTCCATCGTGCGGACGGGATCCTCGGCACCTTGGCTTCGAGAAACAGCAACGACGATGAGTGAGACCAGATTTCCTGCAATCTGCCCGAGAGGTTGCATGAAAAAGACACTGGCCATCATACGCGCGCGGTGTTTTGTGGGAGCAAATCTGTAGGCCGTGTCAACATAATCGCCCCGAGGAGAAGGCCGGTCGCAGAATGAAGTGCCCCAACATACTCTGATGTGATGACAGCAGACAATGGGTAGTCTGCTCCGACACCGATTCCCACGCAGATTCTCCACCAGATCAACCAGGCGTAAATGTTCATGCTTCCATTGACACCCGTCGAGGCCATCACTACGCCGAGGGTGGATGTGATCAACAAAACGAGCTCCACGCCGTACATCTTTTTCCGACCATTCTTGTCGGCCAGATAGCCGAAGAGCACCATGCCAAAGAGTGTGCCGCCTAGAGTGGCGATGTTGATGCTGGTTTGTCGGGTTGAGGAAAGTTCATCTCTCCAGTAGACGTAAGAGATCATGGGAAGGGCCATGTTGCTTGCAAAGAGCTACTCAGATGATGGAGTCAGTCTTGTCTTATACTATCTTCTGCTCAGAAGTGCCAATTCGATGACTGACTGTATAACCGTCGAGGAAGAAACCGAGACCAGCAACCAGCACCACTATCCACTGGTAACCTTGCCGGTCGATGGTCTCGTAGATTTGGCGCATGCGAACATAACGATCCTGTCGTCATTCAAACACTTCATATCAGCTCATACTCTCGGGAATCCCTTATCAGGAAGCGATCGCCCACGATCATTTAAAGATGACAGCGTCAGCAAGTCCTTTCACAACTCTACATACCTGTTCATGATCGAAATCCCGCGCGCGGTCCGTCTTGTACAAACGAGCCCGAAACCCTTTCATTTTCGCAGACGTCAAGGGCAATGCACGCCGATCGTCAGGCGATGTTTCATGAGGGCACCCAGACACACTACTTCAAGAATAAGTGCAGGAGATCCGATGTGAGATATAGTCAGGGTGGAAAGCCCAAGCTCGCTCTACTCTCGGCTGCCGTTGCCCCTCCCTAGTGCGTGACAGGCACCGTACTGTACTATGATCCACTGTCCAGAGTGCAGACTTCCACAAGGCGGATGAGCCGGGCCACCGGGACCATTGAATTGAAAAAAAGCAGCCATCGAAAATCCTGGTTGAGCACGCGAGACATGGGGCCAATGAGTGCCGCACGTTGTGGCCCGGGGAAGGTCCATTCATGGTGGCTTCTTGTTCGGGTGGACAGGCGGACTTTCGCCAAGGGTCAGCCCACATGGGGGGTAAGTATATCGTGGGCGCGCGTAGCGCAGGGCCAGGTCCCAGTCCCCCCAGTTCTCATTGACAATCATCAGTGATACTGTAAGTGTCATGCCTGATCGAGGCGGAAGAGGGCATCTTGAGCACGGAACCTCACGAGGCAGACCGTCCCCGAGTCCCGACAAAGAGATTCCAGAGAAGAGAGTGGATCATCTTGTTCAGATTCGATTCCCGGGCCACTAGCTGAGGCCAACGATGAGGGTGATCTCTCGACGGTGGTCATTCTCCATAATCGAGTGCGAGGGGTGGAAACACTACTGCAAGTGGAACAAAGACGAAAAATGAGGCCATGGAAAAATCATCCCACGTCGTATGAAGTGGACTGAGACGCACGTTCTCGGTCTCGACTCGGATTGCAAGGCAGTGATTTCTCTGCATAGTATTGTTCAGCATCAGATTCAAAGTGGCTGCATTGACGAGTGGAGTCTTGACCCGACAAAGAGTCCAGTGGAGCAGAGAGATCGGAATGAAGCTAATGCCTGCCACGGAGAGAGGCAAAACCGCTCGACCGCCCGAGGTCCCGTGCACACCTTTACCTTCAATAAAGCCGTAAAGCAAGAAAGCCAATTTCCCCCTGTCTGTCAGGCCTGCGCCCCACAGGCCCGGGTACCTTAGCAGCCAAAGCCAGCGAGAGCTGCCCACACGTGCGGCTAACGAAGTGCTTGTATCGATCAGCCGCGTCTCCACTCGGCGCCTTTTAGTGTTTGAGACCACGCCTGTTCAGACCTCGTGGAATCGGGCATTCACGGACGTGCACCCCTTGTTGGACATTGCATTCGGGGGTCACGATTTTACTCAGTAACTCGTGATGACCACACAGATGCTGAAGGTTAGCGAGGTGGGCAGAGCAATGCAGGCTGTGACGCTCGTGCAGATGAGGCTGTCCTGTATAGCGCATAGCCGTATACTACTCACTCTGAAGAATGGCCGAGTCAGTCGTCCACCTGGCATGGCGTGCCTTACTACTAGACTAGGCCGGGCATCTGAGAACAGGTTGATCTACTGAAGCATCGTCCTCGAGAATCCGCCGAACCAGTAGGGGTCGAGTGCCAGGGGAGTAAAATGAGAGGCAAGGATGAGAACAATCAAATGTGCACGTCATAATGAAATTGGCTCAGTACATGGTATCATAGCCCTGAAACGCCACCATGCAATGGAACCAAAAGAAAAAAAAAAGACGATCAAAAATTCACAAATCCCATCCGAGGATTACCCCATAGTCAGTATTGCACAGGGGAGCACGCCAAAGTGGACAAGGACCCGAAGGGGAGGGAAAGACGGCTGAGTGGAAACGAAGAAAAGAGTCATCCGCCGGGATCTGAGGAGCGTACAAAAGTCAAAAGGTTTTCCGTAGCCTTAGTAGACTTGGAGAACTCTAAAACGAAGAGAAGGGGAAAAAGAGGACATTATTCTAATCATCCAATTGAAAGGTCGGTCGACAGCAGCTGGCAGAATGTCTTGCTATCTAGAGAGCACAGATGGTGGTCAGCACACTGAGCTCGGACTTCCGTCATGGTCGTCGTTCGGCGTTCGGATATGGCGGGTAAAAGACCCTTAGGTCTGGAGGGGCACTGACCTTCATGGTTCAGGAATGTGATCTGTAGATTTCGCATTTGTGACAAAAGATCGAAATTGGGATTCAACTCGACCAAAACGGGTCGACCAGCTTTCTTCGCCGGTTTAACATTCTCCACGCAGTTGACTGGGAGACTCTGTTAGAAAATAATTGATCGCTTGCAAAGTAAGACGCAGGTAGGAAGACAGTGAATAGACGGGAGCCATTCAACGTGCTAAGGGTAGAAAGTAGAACGGGAGACTCACGAGGTAAAGAAACATATCTCTTCAGCGGACCCCGTTGCGAATTGGCAAAGAAGAGCATGACTCGCTTGCCGTTATGCCCGCGTAGGATGCGAAGGTTCTGGCTGATGCATTCCTCTCCGCGACCTTTGGACTTGGCCTCAGCCATGCCTCCTAGGAATATCAATTTGGCATTGAGAAGGAGTTCTTGGAATTGGCAGCAATCTGTTGGAACTTGTCAACACTGCGTCGGGAAGAAATCCTCTCCATACATCGGTGAAGTAAAGACATACCTTGCCAATTCTCGAATTTGTACGACAACTGTGTCATAAAGACCACATGGGCGGCCTGTACAGTCTGCTGGTCAAGAAAAGAGATGCGAAGAGGAAAGCGCTCGTCATCCTTGGGATGTTCAATGTGTGGGACGGGTAGTTTTGTGTTGTGGACTGATCAGGTCTTGTGTCAGTACCAAGCGCGCATCTCATCGGAGAAGATGCTTGACGTCCTTCCCATTCGTGCATCCATCGCATCTCGTAATCACTTACAGGCGTGGACAAAGGGTGCTTGCTGACCGAGACCTCCCCCAAGCTCAAGGCATTTCAACGCCCCCGTCGTGTCCTTGCAGACATCGATATAGGTGTATCGAAGTTTGAATTGTTGACCGTTCTTGACAAAGGAGCTGCCGAGAGGGATTAGCGGCGGTTCCACCTGATTCCTCAGACGTGATAGCGCCGAGACACCATCTCTCTTCCCGGTAAGGATCAACGTACATGGTCATGGACGGATTGAGCTGAAGTCGTACCACATCATCGTAAAGCTGCCATGATTGCTTCCGCGAGCTGACCCCGGGGGAGGTGGCGGGGGTCGGGAAGAGAAGACTGGTTGAAGACGACGACACGGTGGACGTTGAGACCGTGCTTTCACGGCGTGAAGAAAGGCTGTCCCAATCCTGATCGTCCGGGCCAAAGGGGAAATGATTGCTCATGATCGCGAAAGAAACCCCCCCGAAGATTCAGTCCCCGCAAGGTCTCTTATCTAAAATTTGCACGATCAACGACGGTGGGGGCGAGGGGGCAGTCGAAGGCGCATTTGAGGTAGGGCTTTCCGGCGGGTGTCAAGGCGGATCTCTGACGGAGATCGACCGGCAAGGCAACATTACATATGCTGGTCCAAGGTGCGTCGAGGAGGAGCAAGAAGGATTAAGAACTGGGGATCAGGAACAGAAATGTCTTGTGAATATACGAAAAGCCCGTGATAAGCGCCCACACCAGTCGTCACCACGAGGATGCCCCTTCGGCAACCAGTCGCAGCAGGGCTGGGAGGCCACGGCCTGGCGCAATGAAAGAGACCGAATCAATCAAGTACGCCAGATGGAGACTGTCAAGCAAGACCAGCGCCATCCGATCCGACCATGGACCGCCGAGAATATGGATCGAGGTTCGATTGTCCCGAGAGCACCACATGGGAAGACTATCGGCCCTTGTCACTTTCGAGCTCCAGTGCTGGATGAGGTGGAGCGCCAGCAGCAGAACGTGCCCAGATGGCTGGTCGACAGACCTTCGGTCCCGTGGGTCCGCCACTAGACAAACGTGAGGTGCCAGTACAGTACTACTGCCAGTGATTGAAGTTAGCCCACCCACTCTGATGCATGTTCTTTGCATCTGACATCTTCGCAGAGACAATCAATCCTGGCCATGCTGGGATTGTAACGACTGTATGGGATATGGCGATTAGTTCGTGGTCTGTTCGTTGACAAAATTGCGCTTGCGCGCTCTTGCGTCAAACGATGAGCTCCACTTCCGTTGAACGGGAAGGTTTTCCATGTGGCACGGGACCCGCCTTTCCTTTTTGTCTGGTCTGTCGTTCATGTGTGTATGTGTGTGTATGTTTGTTTTTTCTCTTCTTTACAAATGGCGACGAATTTCAGATGTTGTGTTTTGTTTTGACCATAGTATACCTAGGGTTCTCTTCCTTGATAAGACCGAAATGCAGGGTTGTTATACACCACTCAACTACTGTTCAGTGTACACAGTACAGACTACAGACAAGGCACAACTTTGCTTATCCGAGTCAAGTCAATAGCCACATTTCCGGTAAGACTCGGACTCAACCCTTGATTGGCCTCAATACGTATGTGCAAATTGATCATACACCCACGAAAGTCTAAAAAATCAACCGATATACAATGGGCCCTCTTTCAGTCCCAGAGCAGACCTCAGACTACCTCTTCCCAATACTCAATGGATGCTACGCGTCTACCTAGGTAGGTACTTGAGAGCTTCTGAACTGCCAGAACCCGAGCTCCCGCACTATGACCATGCAGTTGGGGCTCCTCAGAGGCGGAACAGACCTACGGAAAAGGTACTTATTTCGAACTTGATTCTTGCTCCAATAACACCTCCCTTGCCTACCTAGTAGTTTACATTTCGGCTTCTATCAATACTTTACAATAATCGCGGGGTCTGCATCAAAGTTGGAATTCAGTGACCTGAAGGTTTCAATCAAGTCAGCTCAATGGGTAGTGAATAACTGAATACACTTGGAGAATAGTACCAGACCATGAGGTAGTGGGTTGGTACAAAGTTTTCCTGGAAACTACAGTACAGGTAGATCTAAGTATCCCCCATAGAAAATCCACCAGAACTCCCACCTAAGCGAGCAGTAGCCCTACTTAAATTCCTGACATTCACGTTCTCGGTCGACGGAGACCCAGAACGGGAGAGATGCAAAGCCACTGAACCTAATTATGAGAGAAGAACGAGAAAGTCACTGGAGCTTTCCTACTCGACGTTTTCCAATGTCCCAATTGAGGAACTTCTCCGGAACACGGGTGAGATAGCCAACGATCCGGAATTCAGAGATATAGTATCAAGCCGTTGCAGGGCTCGATTGAAATCACCGACCTTAATGAGCCAGAATATGGTTTAAAGCCTCGAACTACTCAAGGGGAACCGGGCTGACATTATTGCCAGCCTCATGGCCGGACGATCCTCGGAGTAAACACAATGAGAACCGAGGTGGAGTTGCAGGCTTCTGATAGTCCGTGCCCTCTTGCAGGATGATGGGATGGGGCTCATTGCGAGCTGGAGCTTGCACCGCACGGGCAGAGACTTTTCCAGAAAGCGACGTATGTATCAGCACTTGAAGGAAATCAACCCCAAGCATGATCAAGGCTCGCACTCCGTAGCCCAAGATAATCTTTTGTATTATCCTGCCAAGCCCTGAGTTCATAAAACCTCGTTTACGGCGAACATTTTCCTTCATGGCGCAGACGTTATTCAGATTAATTGCTCGCCATATCATGCAGCCTTTCCAAACTGCCCTGAATCAGCAGGGTCTCACGGGCAGCTTCACCACCTGTACCACTTGTGCTAGGGTGCAGCCACAAAAGCCACCCCGGCCTCCATTTGTTCAAATCAATAAGCCCACGTGTGTCGATGGGCCATGAAGAAGCGCTGAATACTTGGTTGGATCGATCACATCCATCACGCGCCGGAGACAATGTGTCTGTGAGCTGAACAAGTCCCGTCTCTGGGTCGCAACGGCCCCGACATGTCTCCAGGAACTATGAGTCTCTCGGATCGGCAATGAAAATGACACCAGTACTATTTACTGCTTTATCCCAAATTGAGCAGTCCATTATTGACAGTGCTTGTCGCACGCCGTCATGCGTCTATTGATCCTGTGTTTGAGAAAGCGGCCTCCACTGCCACATGGACTCGGTGAGACATCCATTCCGAGCCACGTGGGTTGTATGTGGCTGGCCGTCCGTTGAATAGAAGGAAGTGTTGAATTCTGGTGGAACACAGCATCAATTCCACACGCTCGGCTTATTTGGACGATAGTTATACGATCAGACAGGTCCATCGGGATTCGGATTGTTCGGCACCGATAAACTCAGCAAAGCCCTAGGGTGCGCTTTCGCAACTCATCCCAAGAGTCGAATTAGGGGCATTCCGTCTTCCAAGTTTGAGCATGGGAGCCCTGTAGTCAGATCTTGTCGGTGTATGAGAGCTGGGAGTGCTTTGCCAACCAAGCAAGAGTTTGTAGATTCCTATCAGTGATTGCTTCCAAGTACACCAAGGAGCCTCTAGATGGCAGATCTCACAATCAGTGGACTCAGCATTGATAGTGTATCATTACCCCTGTAGAATACTCTGACAACTTCTCTCGTGGACTGCAGATCACGTCAGTTAAGCTACCGCATCCCCAGTATCTGCCATGTGGCCGCTTCCATGCGCGATGATGGTGTTTTGTCGATCTCCCCGTATCCACACAGTCTTTCCGGTAATGGTTCTCACGACAGTCAGGCCTTGGGGGTCGATCTGTAACCCCTTCCAATCCTTGCAGGATCCACAGCCGAAGTGCCGTTTTGTCTCACGATATTTTCACATCAGCATGGGGTAAGGTGCCGGTTCGATTTGAAACAAGATGCCTTCATTCTAAAGTATGGGAAACAAAGCTTTGTCGGATGCTCCATGGGATTATGCCAACGAGGACCGAGCGAAAGAGCCAAGCATCAGCTGTCTGTGAACTTCGGAAGCGTGACTTCCACCTGACAGGATCCCGTGATCTGCGCAGAACAGTCCGATGACCATCCTCATTCCCTCGTTTGACAATTCCTCGGTGAACCACCTAAGCGAAAGGGTGTCGATCCAAATCGTGTTACTCATATTTCATGCAGTCAATATCAAGTGAGCGCAGCGGCTTGTATTTGTAATTTGATGCTACGTTGCTCAAATAACAGGCGTTTCTTAGTAGTTGAGCCCAGGGATAAGAAAGCGATTTGGTCAACGGAAGGGAATCAGCAAACCTCACTCCAGCGCCGTAAGTGTAAGCGAAAGAATCATCAACAGCTTCGGGAATAGAGTCCCCGTGGGTTTCATGGATGCTCTTCATCGTCGTAGCTCGGCATGATCACATCGCCCACCATGACCGTCTTGCGATCAGATTGTGGATGATGCACTTCAGTCTCTTCCGGGGCGAGTGCCGCGTACTTGCCGAAACAAACCTTTCCATTGATAGTCCTTGTCTTCGCTAACGTAGAGAATGGCTCGGCGCTCCGCAGACCTGTGAACTGGTCAATGCAAACCATTTGACATCGCTGACAGGCGTCCAAGACATTAATTCGGAGCTGGTCGGGACCGATGCGAACAGATGACCAGTGATCCTCCGCGTAGGGCTGCTCAGTGTCGCCAGGACTGGCCAGTCGTTCAGCGACCACAATATTGCCCCGGAACACGTCTGCGGCGACAGCCTTATGTCCACTGTTCACAGACTTGGTTCCAGCCTTGATCGTCTCGTTGAGACGATTGACAGATGAGCGCGAGACAATGAGAAGAGGAGACTCATTCGAGAGTGAGAGCGGGATCTGGCGTGCATCATGCACAGGAGGTGGCAAATCAAGCGGAAAAGAGCCCGGCATGATGAGCTTTCGAAACCTGCTTCTCCAGACTCCAGAGGATCGACGAGGGCGTGCATATCGATGAGTTGCATGGGATGGGAATCTGGCAAGTGTGCAAGGTACACCAAGGAAATCGGAGAAAAAGGCCGAGACTACGGGCGAGGAGTACGCGTGGAGTGAGATTCGGTCGCCACAGACCGTAGAAGAGCGCTTGGTGTTGGAGCATGATGATGTTGAGATGAGACTCGTGTCCTCCCAGCCGAGCGATATTTCCAGACTCACTTGCTCCGACATAACTCCACAGGTGATACGCAAGATACTGCGCTCGAGATCAAGAGAGGGGCGAATAAGAGCCATGCGAGGATAACGCTTCTGATTCAGGGCCGTGCCTGTACCTTGGTGTATGAGGCACCACTCTCGATCCCAAGCCAAGCCCTCTTGCTTTATCTCCCATCGCTTGCCTTCGGGGATTTTGAAAGCTGCACAACTCTTGATGGGGAAAACTGACAGACTTTCGACGTAGAAATGCCGTTCAACAATATCGCTGTTGTCTAAAGGGGAGTCGAGAGCCATTATTGGTGGGATTTTCTCGACATAGAACTCCTCGATGAAATTGACAAGAGATTCGACGTCTTTCATATTGGTCATCGCACCGAGACTGACCCGAACTATCCCCGTCGGACGCCCGCCGATGATATCATGAGCATCTCCGCACCGAAGGCCTGTAGTATAGTGTCTTCGTAGATCCAATCCGGTCCACCCCAAGGCATTTGCTGTACCTCCAGGGTTACACACCGACCCGGTGCGAAGTTGAATATTCTGGACATTGGCGAGTTTTTCAATCTCGGTTTTCGGGATGTATTCTCCTTTGCTGTTTTGCAGATTGAAGGCAATGATGGGTCCCTGCGCGATGGAACTTCCGTAATGCGCACCAGGTTGATACATGTGACAGACATTTGTCTGATTCCAGTGACTCAAGACAGATAATCGATCGTACACTCGTTTCGCTAGACAGGCAGTGTGCCGTGAGACATTTGTCATTGAGCCATATAGTCGTTTGTGAGTGTCCAAAGCAGCATCGAGAGCGATGATATTGTGGAATGGCAGGGTCCCGTCCTCAAGAAGTTCGTGAACGGACGATTCTTTCTTGGCATGCCACTGTGCACCTGCTGCAATGACCATGTCGACAGTACCTCCACCAAAATACTTGCGCCTCTCAAAGACACGAGCTGCTTTCTTGCGTACAATCAGTGCACCAAGATCAGGGAACCCGAAGATCTTGTAAAAGCTCAAGGCTGTGAAATCTGGTGACACTGCAGAAATGTCAAGCGAGCCTGTCGACACGAAGGAAGCAGCATCGAGTAGCGTGAAGACATTCCCATCCATGGCTTGGGCGGCTGAACGAAGCTCCTTGCACCAGCGCAGTGGGAGACGTCGCCCATTCATGTTTGACTGGGCTGGAAATGCGACGAGCTTTGGAGCTTTCGTTGGAAGGTTTGGCAGGTCTTTGACCCAAGTGTCCAAATCTGCATCATCTTGGAAACAGCGATGACCCATTTCCGCAAGCTCTCGAACGCCCACGAGACTGGTATGTGCATCAGAATGGTAGCCATACCAGAAGCCACGATGGTCAGAGTCTCGCAGACCATCCGCCACTAACTTAATGGCTGCTGTTGCGTTTGCCACAAATACAAGATCATACTCATCGGGATCTGCATTGAAGAATTGCAGGACACGAAGACGAATGTCGTCTGTCCTCTGTGTCGAGAGTTGAGATGACAACGACATTGAGTGAGGGTTCCCAAACAAATTAGATGTCAGTTGCCGGGAGAACTCTTCAATTGTGGATTTAGCATAAGGCGTTGTGCCGGCATGATCCAGATACGTGGTATCTGCAAGAACAACCCGGACGCATTAGCATTTGAAAATATTGATCAAGATCCAAGGTTGACTGTCATACCGTTGAGAAGAGGATACTCTTGCTCGCGGATTATGTCCACATCAGCAGAATATCCCTCGCTGTATCCCGACGGGTACTGGTCTGCGTTTGACGAAGTCATAATTATTCAGGATCTGCGTGGATGGAATAGACGAGGATGAGCTTTGGCGATAATTCCCGGGGTATATATTCACATGCGTCCCCAGCTTCCTGGTTGTGATTGAAGCTGAGTCTCGCGAGGCAGATGTAGTTGTATCGCCAAGGCTAAGCCAATAGATCATGGATCTGCTCGTCAAACAATCATGGATCATGTGAAAGAGGAGAGCAGAATCTGCATAAGCTATTTGGAATCAAACGATGGAACTTGATGGGATCAAAGATGGAATCATGTGAGCTCGGTTTGACGAGACCCAAGTCGATGTTGCATAATGATCAACCCGGGGTAACTATAGGTTGTCGGGGCTCACTTGGATGTCCAGACAGGTGAAGGAGTCATGCGCGTGCGATAATACTTCAACCACCGCTCAAATTGCGCATCTATGAGCCAAGAGACAGATGGAGAAGCGTTAAGGCGGATTTAATGAGGAGGCAACTGCTCCCACGTTGTCGATTTTGATAACCATTGTGTTTTGGCGAGGAGACGTCGGGAGCCTCCTCGCTGAAGCGGATGAATTGGTCAGCTCAGCCGCGAGGGCCTACAGTGGCGATACAGGAGACGGCCGCGTCATGTGATGACTGAAGTCGCAAGACACCACGATGATGCTGAAGCTTCACATTGTCTAAAGTCGGTTGATGCACGATTTGGTTGCTCGGACCTCGATTATGTGCATGAGAATTCTTGTCATATGTGATAGAGGCTACATACATCTCCCCCGCTTCAAGGGCTCCGTTTAGTGACGCACAGTTCAGGCGCCAATGATCGCCCCGACTAGCTATAGCATACCAGCAATATACTACTGTTTGCATGGACAGGCGACTTGCGTGATCCAGTGAAAATAGTGAGGACTACCTACCTTTTAGACCACGGATTGCCGAATATTGCAAGAGGTTATCTCGTCTACTGGAAGATTTGGCGATTGGCTGCCCGAACAAAACCGAGATATCTACATTTTTGACGATTGGAGAGACTCTGGGCCCCAATGCACCTACTGGGCCCATTGCCAGCACACTCTCGAGCGCTGGGCAGCTCTGTACCCTGTGATCACACTATCGAACAAGTACATTGTAGTCCCACAATGAATATACGCGAGCCGAGTCATGGGCGCTAGCGCTATAGTGGCAGTAACCGGCTGAAATGCTTCGCAAGACACGAGCGTATGTGGAAGAGTCTCGTTATGTTAGGTTTTGGATAATTGCCCATGTGAATATTCGTCAGTAGTCCGTCAATTTGACGTAGCATTTTGTACAAATCGACAAATTTCCACCACCCAAAGTGAGGCCAGACAGGGCATCTTGGGCGGAGTATCTCGGAGAACGTGCGCCTTCTCAGCCGCAGATCTGGCGTGTTGCCACAGCTGAAACCCAATTCTCATCACGCGAGGCTCCTTGGATATGCCGCAGGCTTGCCCAGATCGATCTCGAAGAGATCGAAATTCACAGCAGAGTGTTCCCGGTTGAGGGGGACATGGATATCTCAAGATCCTAATCGTATGCAGAGGCAAGATGATCGGCGCCCAGTGCGTTGCAAGGCATGAAACAAATTGAACAGAATATTCACGCTATGAAGTATTGTACAAATATTGGTAATAAGTTGAGTGCAAACCTGAGAGAACTCCCGCCTCCGAATCCCTGCAATAGTCCGTACATTTGCTTCCAAGGAGCGATCTCGCGCTTCCTGGTTCTCTCCGCGGAAAGATAAGAAGGAAAATAAGACCTTTAGACCGGAGAAAGCAAGATGGACCGGAAGCAATGTGAAAATTGTTTCGTCGTCATTCCGTTTACCGCTTGGGCCACTGTCGCCAGCCACGACCATGACCTCTCTGTGAGAGCAGATTTTAGAGCAAATCCAAAGAAGTTGATATCAGCATAAGGACTTACTTGTTTCCACAACCGGATCATCTCCGGCATCTCCATCATCGCCTTGCGGCGATCCTCGAGTTTCGCCTCCATTGTACGCTCCCACTTGTGACCCTTGACCTTTTGTCCAATACCAGTTCCCTTGATCCGCAGACCGCGCTCGGCAAGTTTGGCAGCCTTATATTCGGTGGATTTGGGACCAGGAGGAAGCAGTGGCTCAACGTTATACTTGATCGCCAGCTTGACTAGATCTGCCTGTTGGCGAAGTCCATATCGGGGGCCCATCCACTTCTTGGAGTTGAAAATCTTTCGTGGCAAGAAAGGGTTGGGATTTTTCGGGTCATTGAATAATAATGAGCGTGATGGTGAGAAATCTTCAGGATCTGGTCGGTGAGCACCTTTCGCATCACGGTCAGGCGTGTAGGGCGAGGGAAGGACTTGGTCGGCGGAGGTTTCAGCTTCCGGGGGTGTTGGTCGAGGTGCGACAAGAGAGGAGTAGACCTGGGGAGGATAGCGAGCAAAGAAATTACGGAGTCGAGTGGGTAGAGCGCCCACGTTCTGAGCAATAGAGGACATCCCGACGAGTTGGACAGTCAATTGCCGGCCGTCGTTGACTATGTTTATTGAAGTTTGACGGGATGTCTGATAAAAGTTGAGGCCGCCGGCGGTTCGGCACTAGCCCCCAGTTGGCAGTCTTTAGGCCTTGCGGCCTGAGGCACTCGAGTCTCCCATCACGTCTTTTCCGCCGACTCCAGATTTACTTTCCGGAATCCGCATCCAGTGTCCCTTGAAACTCTTCCCATTGATACCCAATCTCTTTCCTTTTACGCCAATCTCAGGCGAAACTCACACCTATCTACAACCGGAGGCAGTGCGCGCATACCCGAAACTCTCTGCCATCATGGCGGACTACAACTTCGGCGGTTCGGAGGAGGAAAACGCGGAGCTGAGGAAGCTTGAAATTGAGTTGGTACGCGCTGCGAATTCCCATTTGATAGCTCGCTTCATCTTCATAGCTGACATGCGACTCAGGCCAATGATCCGGACAATTTCGAGACCTGGGAGAAGCTGGTGCGCGGCGCCGAGGCACTTGAAGGCGGAATCAATCGCAATTCCAATCCGCAAGCCATCACAACCGTGCGCAACGTGTACGATCGATTCCTAGCCAAGTTCCCTCTTCTGTTTGGCTACTGGAAGAAATATGCCGATCTTGAATTCTCTGTCACCGGCACTGAAGCCGCAGAAATGGTACGTTATGTGAGACTCTTGTTCGGATCGATTTAACTCACTACTGCACAGGTCTACGAGAGAGGCATTGCTAGCATCTCACCTTCTGTCGATCTCTGGACCAATTACTGTTCCTTCAAAGCGGAGACATCTCACGATGCCGACATCATCCGAGAGTAAGTACTGAATGCCAGGTTCCCTCCCCTACCATGTAACCGTTACAAACGCAGCCCGGGAAGGCCTGTGCGATGTCGGAACATTGCTGTTTGAGCATGGGAACTTGCTGGTCGCCGCATTTTCATGATGGGTGAGAGATCGTCGCCACCCATTTAGACTTCCGTGGGGTTTACTTCTCACCCAAGGCTCATTCAGGCTGCTCTTTTTTCCACCCGCATAAAGAACTCCCTCTATCTTTCTTACGAAAACTACACGGAACAATCTTTTTCGATGGCACATCCCTTCTCACTTCCTGCGCGGCGCACCCAATCTGTCCACATACTCATTGATCACCAAATCTTTGGAAAGTGACATCGTGATCACTTGTGTTTGCCCCATCGTTTCCTCCCTTATTCCCCCCCAAAAGTCCTTTGGAGACTATTTAGATCCCCCTTACTGACTTGTTCAATTATAGTCTTTTTGAGCGAGGCGCTAACAGCGTGGGACTCGATTTCTTGGCCCATCCTTTTTGGGACAAGTACATTGAATTTGAAGAGCGAGTCGAGGCACAGGAAAGAATATTTGCTATTCTGGGCCGAATCATTCACATTCCGATGCATCAGTATGCACGTTACTTTGAGCGATATCGCCAGCTTGCCCAAACCCGTCCTCTAGCTGAGCTGGCACCGGCAGATACCATGGCTGGATTCCGTGCCGAGATCGAGGCTGTATCTGACCAGGTTGCACCAGGCGCCAAAGCTGAAGCTGAAATCGAGCGCGATCTGCGACTACGCGTTGATACCTATCACCTTGAGGTGTTCTCAAAGACCCAGACAGAAACAACCAAACGCTGGACCTATGAGTCTGAGATCAAGCGGCCATATTTCCATGTTACGGAATTGGACGAGGGTCAGCTTCTGAACTGGCGAAAATATCTTGATTTTGAGGAGTCTGAAGGTTCGTACAACCGCATACAGTTCTTGTATGAGCGCTGTCTCGTGACTTGCGCCCATTACGAGCAATTCTGGCTTCGGTATGCCCGTTGGATTGGCGCTCAGCCTGGAAAGGAAGAAGAAGTGCGAAACGTATACCAGCGCGCCAGTTGTCTATACGTTCCCATTGCCGCCTCAACGGTCCGTCTGCATTATGCATATTTCGAAGAACTCTCCGGTCGGGTCGACGTTGCCAAAGACATTCACAACGCCGTGCTCATGAACCTCCCAAGTCACGTTGAAACCATTGTTTCCCTGGCGAATCTTTGCCGCCGTCACGGCGGTCTTGATGAGGCTATCAACGTGTACAAGACTCATTTGGACTCACCGCAATGCGAGTTGGCCACAAAAGCGGCCCTTGTTGCTGAGTGGGCCCGCCTGTTGTGGAAGACCAAGGGCGATCCTGATGAAGCTCGCAAGGTCTTCAAACAGAACCAGCAGTCGTACCTCGACAGTCGCCCATTCTGGACTAGCTACCTGATGTTCGAGATTGAGCAACCCACGAGTGCTGACGTTGAGTCGACCCAGTATGAGCGCATCAAGCAGGTTGTCTCGGATGTCCGCTCCAAGAGCACCCTGTCCCCCGAATTTGTGAAAGAACTCATTCAGATTTACATGGCTTACCTTCTCGAAAGAGGCACAAAAGACACTGCCAAAGAGTACATGGCCCTGGACCGAGAAGTGCATGGCCCCGCGTCTGTTGCCACCTCTCGAACTGATGGCGCACTTGTGACTCCCGTGGCGGTTGCTGCACCAGTCACTGTTCCTGTAACAGGTCAAATTCCTGCTCCAGACCAAGCGGCTTGGCAGCAACAGCAGACTCCTGTGAATGGGGTTTAGTATCCTAGACCACTATTTTTGGCGACATAAGTTGTCTACGGACGCTTCGTTTTCTCTTTTGATTCCCCCTCGCTTCCTCTCTCATTCCCCCTCCCTTTCAGTTGAAGCCCATCTGCCCCAACTTTCCCACTTGGTTTTATTTTTCTTTCTGCCCTAGCTGAGTGGTCTCTTTTCGCGACTGGAAAGGATTCCCTCACTTTTATGTAGATTCTTGCATGCGCTGCCCATGGAACGCTCGGCAAAGCACCCTGCTCCCTACAGGTTTGTTAGCGACCTCGGTACCTCACAGCAAGTTCGGGCTGCAATCGGCTTGAAGCTGTCTCAATCGTGGCACGAGGGCCAAGTACCCGCTTTACGAGCATGGTCTTCACCAGTGATCCGAATGAACTGACCAGTCCAGACTCGGTGAACCATAATCGGTCGCTCAATACCGGACATGGCGTGCCTCTGAATTCCACGTTTCTTTCAGTTTTGCTAGTTAATGGAACAAGTCAAACGGCTCAGATGCTCGAATAGACAGGTTCTGAAATCCTCGCTTTGTATTTCGCTTGTAGCATCTCTGACTTAGAAATGTGCTAGCTACGCTCTATCCTAGTATAATTGTGTATTTCATGAAAAATCGAATGCGTATTTGGCCCTTTGAGCAACTCTCCTCTATTATGTACCATTGTACCCAAAGACGTCGCTGGGCTGACAGAACTCCGACTAGGAGAGTCGAGAACTGTGGGTCTGAAGGTCATGTGATAACGCGGCTGGCTTCCCTCGGTCGCCGTAGAAATTCGAGATGCAGATGCGCTCGACGGCCGGTCCGCCGCTCGTTCAACACCACAGACAACCTAAGGTAATCATCCCGGCGTCATGGAAGGAATCGAGATGAACGGTCACTCTGCTCCTCCAGCGCCACCCTCAGATGCGTTCGAACGCCCTCCGTCTCCGCCTCCTCCACCTCCTGATGATTCGGGCGCTCCTCCGCCGCCGCCGGATACTGCACTCCCACCTCCGCCGCCAGAGGATGCACCACCCGCTCCTCCACCAACAGAGCCTTTGAAAAAGAAAGCAGGATGGGGTTCAAAGAAGCCAGCTGTAGCTCCGCTGAGTGTGGAAGAGCTCATCAAGAAGAAGAAGGATGCCGACGCTGCGGCCGCAAAGGTATGTTTAGTATCGCAGATGCGTTGTATCTCCACAGGCTATCACCTTGATCAGTCGCGAAAACTAACATTGTCTTCTTGGCGACAGCCCAAATTCCTGTCCAAAACAGAACGTGAGAAACTCGCACTAGAAAAAAGAGCCAAGGAAGTGGAAGCTGAACGACAAGCAAAGGCCAATCCCAACGGGGCGTCCCATAACGGTCATCTGCGCGACTCACGGCCAACGAGAAACGGAGAATCAGACTACGGTCGCAGAGATATGGGTGGCCGAGTTCCTACAGGGCCTCGCGCCATGCGTAACGACATTCCTACGGGTCCAGCTGCGTCGCGCAATGGACCGGGACCTCGAAACAACAGGGACATGGACCCGCCACCTCACCCAAAAGCGAAGAACGCCAAGGGGGAGAAACGACCGATGACAGAGGAAGATCAGGCCGCGGCGCAGGCTGCGCTACTGAAACAGCGATACATGGGCACAGAACAGGTGTCCAACTTTTCTGCAAAGAAGAAGCGCAAGCGCACTACAGACCGCAAGTTCAACTTTGAATGGAACGTCGAGGAGGATACAAGTGGCGACTACAACCCCTTATACCAAAATAGACACGAGGCAAACTTCTACGGACGTGGACGACTAGCAGGATTTGGAGAGGACGTTGCGGATAGCATGGCGCGCAAGTATGCGCAGGCCCTTGAGACACAGGACCAAGAGTCGGGAAGCTTGCGTGCCAAGGAGATTTTGGAGATGGAGCGCCGTCGCCGTGAAGAGAGTACGCGCAACCAGCTCGACAAGCACTGGAGCGAAAAACGACTGGACCACATGCGCGAACGTGACTGGCGAATCTTCAAGGAAGATTTCAATATTTCCACAAAGGGTGGCAGTGTTCCCAACCCGATGCGTTCTTGGGAAGAGAGCAATCTTCCGAAGCGTTTGCTTGAGCTCATCGATCGGGTGGGCTACAAGGAGCCCACGCCAATTCAGCGCGCCGCAATCCCAATCGCACTTCAGTCCCGAGATCTAATTGGTGTCGCTGTCACGGGTTCCGGTAAAACGGCCTCATTCCTACTCCCATTGCTGGTCTATATCTCTGAGCTCCCGCGCTTGGACGAATTCGAATGGCGCAAAAATGACGGGCCCTATGCCATTGTCTTGGCACCAACTCGTGAATTGGCCCAACAGATTGAGATCGAAGCCAAGAAGTTCACACAGCCCCTTGGTTTCAACGTTGTCAGTATTGTTGGTGGTCACTCCATTGAAGAGCAAGCATTCAGTCTCCGCGATGGTGCAGAGATCATTATCGCTACACCCGGTCGTCTCGTAGACTGTATCGAGCGCCGGATGCTTGTACTCAGTCAATGCTGCTACGTGATTATGGATGAAGCCGATCGCATGATTGATCTTGGTTTCGAAGAGCCTGTGAACAAGATCCTCGACGCTCTGCCCGTCACCAACGAAAAGCCCGACACAGAAGAAGCTGAAAACCCCCGTGCCATGCAGCAACATCTCGGTGGAAGAGATCGTTATCGCCAAACAATGATGTACACAGCCACCATGCCTGCTGCCGTGGAGCGCATTGCACGGAAATATCTCCGCCGTCCAGCCATCATCACCATCGGTGGTGTCGGCGAAGCAGTCGATACAGTCGAGCAGCGTGTCGAAATGATCTCCGGCGAAGACAAGCGCAAGAAGCGTCTCGCCGAGATTCTCACCTCAGGCGACTTCCGACCACCGATCATCGTTTTTGTCAACATCAAGCGAAACTGTGACGCGATCGCTCGTGAGATCAAACAAATGGGCTTCTCGTCCGTCACTTTGCACGGTTCCAAGACGCAGGATCAGCGTGAAGCTGCACTTGCGTCAGTACGGAGTGGTGCGACGGATGTACTGGTCGCCACTGACCTCGCTGGTAGAGGTATTGATGTTCCGGACGTCTCGCTCGTTATCAACTTCAACATGGCCACCTCCATTGAGAGCTACACGCATCGTATTGGTCGTACTGGTCGTGCCGGTAAGAGCGGTGTTGCCATCACGTTCTTGGGCAGCGAAGACTCCGACGTCATGTACGTTTTTACCCCCTTCCAGTCTTGCATTTCCCTCCTTTCGGTCCCCTTTTCTTTTGAGTTCTCATGCCGTTGGCCAGACATACTAATCTCGTCTCTATAATAGGTACGACCTCAAGCAAATGCTCATCAAATCACCCATCTCGAGAGTACCGGAGGAATTGCGAAAGCACGAGGCCGCCCAGTCAAAACCAACGCGCGGCCAGGGAAAGAAGATCGAGGATAGCTCCGGCTTTGGAGGCAAAGGTGGATGGGCGTAAACATGAACTTGGGAAGCGTCGCAATCCAAATGGTATCAACATGAAGGTGGTTTCCCTTCTCTTTTTTTTCTTTTAAGTAACTACACTCTACATCCAATGTAGATGTAATGAACTTTCGAGGGTGTCCCACAATAGAACACCCGTAGTGGTGTAGTCTGATATAATCTACTTGTCATAACCCGATCTTCCTGAGACTACAGATTCAGTCAACGGCACACGACATCTTCTCTCGTGGGACTTTCTGAGCATTGACTCCGTCAAGATACAATTTTTTGAGCCAGCTATTTGGAAAGAAGCCGTCATACGAGGCTGCATGTCCTGGTCAAGCGGGCTGTGATTCGATCTAAGTCTAATTGAATTACACATTGCCAGGTAGGATCATGGACCACTTTCAAGCCCGGTGCCCAGGCGTACAAGTCATTGAGTAGAGTGTTGTGATATTTCGTTCGTTCCCAGAAGACAAAGGGAAATTTTTCAAAGTTACTCCATCGTATGCTAATCAGTCAGAATTTTGGAACCGAAAGATAACACCAGGTAAGGTCAAATCAGAGCTTGCCCTGCAGATACTGGTTGTTCTTCAACCAGGTCTTGACATCCTCACGGTCACGCTGCAGCCAGTTAACCTTGGCCTGGATGGCATCCAGACTCTGGGAAACGGCACGGTCATAGCCCTAGATGAAAAAGGTTAGAAATGTTCCAGAGTTTGGCGGCGGCATTTGCAATCGAGTCGGACGTACCTTGGTATCCTTGGAGCCGAAGAAGTCTTTGACCTCCTTCAACTGAGCCTCGGTGCTAAAGGAAGACGCGGAAATTTGAACCACAGAGCCAAGCATGCCGAGTGAGGGAGGCAGGCGTTTGTAGATAGCATCCCAGTTCTCCTTGAGCCAGGTCCAGCGGGCTTCAATACCAGTTACATGGCCGCGGAGACCGGCCAAAGGCATGTAAATATCCTGACTACGGACTTCATCGCCCATGGCCATGGCAAGAGTGCGCTGCACAAGAGCGGGATCCTCAGCCACACCAAGGCAGCGCAGAGCAGTGGTCTTCTCATCGGAGGTGGGAGCTTCACGGAAGCGCTTCAGGATGACATCGTATTCCTTGGCACCGCCGTGCTTGAGGACAATGGAGAACACATTGCCACGAATGTTGGGGTGAATGGCGGAGTGATCCCCAGCGGCGAAGCGGGCGAACATATCCTGAGCAGCCTTGATCACAACAGGGTCGCCGGCGGAACCGGCACAGCCAAACAGGAGGGCCTTGAGCTGCTGCAGGATGTGGCCATCGTTCTCAGAGAACTCCCAGCCCAGCTCGTGGGTCTTGGCTGACACAAGCTCACGCTGGAACTTCTTCAGAGCATCCTTGGTCTCCTGATCCTCAAATATCCAAGAGCTGCGGAGAGCGCCAATGCGGGTCAGCATCTCATTCCAGACAATGAACTCGGTCTCGCTGTCCAAGCCCTTGAGCAGGGACAGCAGACCGGAGGTCTTCTGATAGCCAGAAGAAGCCAAAGCACCAGAGTCCGCAATCAGACCGGCACGGTCCTCGGTCGTCAAAAGTCCCTTCTTCGCAGCCTGTCCAAGCTTGGTGAGACGCTCAGGAGAGTACGAGGTACGGTAAATGCCCGAGTGATCCGCGTTGACCTTGAAGAAGTCCAGATCAGGCACCTTGAACTCCGCTTCCCGCTCAGTCAACATAGTGTTCTCGTCAACGCCATCCTTGGTGCGCAGACCCAGCATGCAAGGGTAGATGGTCTGGTCTTCTTCAGCACGAACATCGCCGGTGCGCAGGAAGCGGTTCTGCTTCAGATGGATCGAGGATGATGATGGGTTTTCCGTCACACTGATGACAGGGAAACCAACATTCTTCGTCCAGATGTCCATGACAGACTCGACAGGCTTGCCACTGGCGTCTGCCAGAGCGGACCAAAGGTCCCCGGTCTCCGTGTTGCCATAAGCGTGCTTCTTGATGTAAGCGCGGACACCCTGGAGGAAGACATCTTCACCGAGGTACTTGGAAATCATGCGCAACACGGAAGAACCCTTGGAGTAGGAGATGGCGTCGAAGATCTGGTTGACCTCGTCGGCCCGTTTGACGGGTACCTCGATAGGGTGAGAGGAGCGGAGGGAGTCAAGGGACAGTGCGCTCTGCAGGTTGTCAATGACGTAGGTCTGCCACACCTTCCACTCCGGGTAGAATTCATTGCAAGAATACCACGACATCCAGGTAGCAAAGCCCTCGTTCAACCAGAGACCGTCCCAGAAGTCCATGGTCACCAAGTTACCGAACCATTGGTGAGCCAATTCGTGCTGCACGGTCTCGGCGATTCGCTCCTTGCGTGAGGCACCGCTGGTCTTTTCATCCAGCAGCAGGTCAACGATACGGTAGGTGATCAGACCCCAGTTCTCCATAGCGCCGGCGCTGAAGTCGGGCACGGCGACCATGTCCATCTTGGGGAGGGGGAATTCGTTGTCAAACGCCTTCTCGTAGAAAGCCAGGGTTCTAGCGGCAAGCTCGAGGGAGAAACGACCGTGCTCAATATCTTGATCAGGCGTAGCGTACACACGAATGGGAACGCGGAAGTTCTGTGTCTCGACATACTTGAGGCGACCCACGATGAACGCAACCAAGTAGGTGGACATGAGAGGCGAGGTGTTGAACTTGACAGCCTTTTTGGCACCGTTCTGGACTTCGGTCTCAGAAGCGACGTCCATGTTGCTAAGACAGGTCATGTCCTTGTCGGCAATCAAGGTGACTGTGAACTTGGCCTTGAGAGCGGGCTCGTCAAAGCATGGGAACGCACGACGACAATCTGTGGGCTCCATCTGTGTTGACGCAATGTATTCGGTCTTGCCATTCTCCTGGAAGGATGATCGGTAGAAGCCGGCCATGTTATCATTCAGAATACCGGTGAATGTCAGGGTGAGCTTAGCATCGGCGCCGGCTGACAGGGACTCCTTCAGCTGAACTGTTGCGACTTGGGTATCATGGTTGATGACAACGTCGCCCTTGGACTCGATGACAGCTCCCTTGTGGTGGACAGAGGCGGTGTGAATCTCGATTTCGTTGGTGTTGAGGGAGATGAAGTCCGTGTCTTCATTGACCTGGAGGCTGTTGAACGGCTGTCAGCGATCACGCCGGCGGCAAGGATGGCTGGATGCCAGATCACCCGTCATGAGTGAAAGAACACTTACTCAATCGTGACTGTACCGTTGTACTTGAATGTCTTGAAGTCGGGCTCCAGGGTCAAGTCGTAGTGGACTGGCTTGACATTGGTGGGGAGAACCTCACGACCATGAACATTGGTCGAGCCAGAGGGCTCATCACGGCGAGAGCTGCACATTCTTCGATAGGAGCAGTAGCGTTTGGCGGTTTGAGAGAGAGGGGAGCGAGGAAAACGAGACTGGAGGGAACGAGGACGGGAACTTAAGCTGCGAGCTGATGCTGACCGAGGGGCGGAGAGAAAGAGGGGGAGGGGTCTGGCGGATATAAGCGGTGGCTTTGCTTGAAGCAACGCCCGCGTGGAGAAAAGACGCATCGGTGGGTTGTTCCAACGGGGATAAGCCTCGGCAGCCTTTCAATTTGGAGAAAGCGTGGGGACTGGCGCAGGCAATGAGACGGACAACAAAGAAAGATTAATATACACGCAAGGACCAAGCGCCCAATAATATACAGAGATGCCCGATTGAAAGAAAGAACGACTGTAACCAAGACTCCAAACTAGAGAAGACAAGCTTCGAAGGGCTGAACGGCAATCACAAAAACATCGGTTTCCCCGGCAGAACATCGCAGGCGGTCAACGCTCAGGCCACGTCTCATGTTGACCGCCTTTCCTTGATGTACCCTTCTGCCGCCTTTTTCTTTCCTGTTTTTTTCCCCCTTCAACTCACGCAAGTATCAAAGCAGCGCATGCCCCGATCAATTCTACGGCAGTCGACTGTGGATGTATCTCTGGAATTTCAATTTCAACTACTTGTCTTGCTAGACCGTGCACCAGTCAGTTTGAGGGGTCTATGACACAGCTTTCGAAGCTGTTTTCCTGGATAGGCTTCCATAGAAGATTGGGACATTCACTGTTGCCGAGAGAGAAGAGTCTCACCAGTTACTAGGTTTCGAGCATCTGAAAGCTCGTCAATCAATACAATTCTCGGCTTTGGACAGCAGTCAGCTGGTGAATCATCCACAGACATTCGTGAGACAAGACGTAGACAATGGCCAACATTGTGTGTTGCTCGAATGAGTGCGCATCGATTGAGCCAAACCTTAACGCTTTGCTTCGAGTAGGTTGACGGCCTTGGATATTGATTGATCGACCAATTGGAAAAAGCAAGGATACCCATTGTCCAGTCCCCAATCAGACAATGTATTATCGAGATCCATCTATACATCTACTGTACCTACTCCTAGTCAGGCTATCACCAGAATGAAGCACGATAAGAGAGAGCTACAGCCAACTGCGGCGCTGCGCCATTGTCTCACTACGCTTTCGATCGCCGAACTCGACCCAAAGAGGCTTGAAGGGAGGCACGCTATGAGTTACCCCAAACGGTCACTCCTGCTGCATAGGTAGATTATCCAAAGCTTAGTCGGCTCGAATTCGCTGCTCCACAGGCTGTAATTGGGATGTTTCGCAGATTTGCGGTGATCAACCAATTGCAGTCTCTTACATAAATGACTTTCGAGAAATCTCGAGCTTATCGTCTTGTCTTACACGAGTCAGATAATTACCCTAATCGGTAAATGTTTATCAGATTCGATTCAGATTTGTTAAGACACTCCCGGCTATTCCCGCCTAATTTCGGATGCTCGCTTCCTCGAAAGGACAAGACTCGATTGAAAAGAGCACATCACCGTCTTACACTCCAAGTCCGTCTCTCTGGGACTGTCAGCAACGAGTCACTGAGACACAGATAAGGGTCCTTGACGCAGCCGAAACGAGAGGAGGCGGCTACGCGAGAATGCGAGTGGGGATGTTGATAAGTTTCTGTCGCTTGCTATATCCTGATTCAAAGCTCCGACTGTGATGATCGATATAGCCAGGGCTCAAAGGTTCTTGAATGTTTGATACCGATGTCATATCTATTTACATTGTCCAGTCACTCCATCTCAGATTGTAAATTAGAAGTGATGTACTGTACGTCACCAGTCTAGGACTGGGACGTATCTACATAGAACGGATGATCGCGCTCGTCGTCGTCTGCCTGTCTCACACCTTCCGTAGTTGGAATCTTGATGCCTGCCAAGTTCCAACTTCCTAACGTCCCAGCCATGTGACACCCGGACAGCTGATCCGCCCAGACACAGGAGCTACCCTTTTCAAGAACCTACACGTTGGGTAGTCAAGGAACGCAGAGCCTCAAAACATCTCAACTAGAGCGAAACAGTCAAAATATCTCTCCTCGTCAAAGACTACGGTACCCACCCTTCATACCAAAATTCAAATACCCCTGTCATTATTTCCTAATGACTCTCTTATCGCTCCAGATGACCACTCCTTCCAATCAGTCTGAATTACTCAACATGAGTCATGGTAAGCTTACGGGCACGTGTCGAGATTTATCCACGCCGTCGTGATCCATACAAATACTACTAGTACCTTGAGTACCACTACCTACTAGGTTTGAAGTCTACTAGTCTAGACTCTAGACTGACATGACATAGTTGTAAACTGTGGACCGTATCGAAGCACTCGTCGCAAAACGCGGCAGGTATGAGATACAAAGACGCCTTCGGTGTCCTGGTCTAGTCTAGAACGCAAGGGGTACCATATCCAATGCAGGACGTTTGCGCGGTTTCTTTGTGTCAAGGCCTAGTTCTGACGTATCGGGGATATAGCAAGGTGCCCGGCCGACGAGATCGAGTTCTGGGTGCTGTTTGGAGGCTGAATCATACCTACGGAGCCCACGGGGCTTACGTACGTGCTGTGCTGAACCGAACTGAATAACCTCCAGCTGCGTCCTCAAGTTCCGAAGGAACCTCTCCTAAAACTACTATAGCCCGGTCAGACTGCTAGACCTTGAAACTATGTCCACGGACAATCTCCAGCGCAAGGCGCACTATGGAGGTGCGGTGTCATAAAACTTGAACAAACTTAGGGAGTTGCTCTCAGGTTGACACCTGGAGAAACGAGTGAATCAATTGTAGGCATCAAAAAGAGTCAATTCATCAAATGAACAGCAAAACAAAGAACTCCGCATCAAAATCTCCATCACGAGTATGTATATCCACTCTCATGACCAATGCCCGTAATTGGAAAAAAAGACTCCCCGTACGCCATGATCAGGACTAGCTGATCATTCTCGAGCGTACCATGTGGCACGATAGCAAGGTTTCATTCTGTAGGACGCACAATCATCCAATGACGCCGTCCGAATGACTCGAATCAAATCAGGAAAACAAAAGACAATGGCATGAAACTTCCGCAAGGGCAGAGCAGAACGCGGCGAAGAGACACTGAAACGAGACCAGGCATAAACGACATGAACCATGAGAGGTATAGACACAAACAGAAAGACGCAGTCAAACTCCTTCCGTATAAGATGGTATGTATGATGGAACACCGAAAATTTGAACATGAATCAAGGGCATACACAAAGTAAAAATAGGCGGCATCTGCCTCGAACGCTGGAAAAAAAACCCCCCGCGAAGCAAAATAGAACATGAACAACGACTTTATGGGTCGTAAATGTCAGTAGCTAGGCAAGTCGACACGTTGTCCAGTGACACCAAGAGTGGAGAAAAACGGAAATTGGGAATAAGCAGAGCGGCAACCATTTCCGAAGCCTAGAAGACAGCAGGCACTGCTGATCGAACTATCGAGGTGGCGTCGCGCCCGTCGCATGCGTCACGGGAACGAGGTTGGACGAGGGCATCCTTCCGCTAGTCATTGTCGGCGTGACGGCCGAGGGTCGTTTGGAGAGTATGGCCAGCTTCTTCCGAAGTGATGCAAGGCGACCTCGCATGCTCGACACCACTTGGTTCACAAAGTCAGCAAGCTTGTCGCCACACACTTCTGGAAAGAAATTGATAGATAGATTGACTCACGCTTCACCACGACCTGCCGGTCCTCTCCTTCCAGGCCTGGGACTGTCCTCCTATCGGCACTCGGGGACGACTGACTATTGGACTGGCCCGTAGAAGAGCGTAGACCGTCCTCTTCCAAGACGGCTTCCAGCATGCGAATAGCGGTGACATAGGCGATTTCGCATCCAGCGAGATCCTCACTTGTCAACTCGCTGATGGCAGCGGTGCGACTCATTTCCAATGCGCGATCATACATGAGTCTCTCTGCGGTGACTCCCTGACTCACCGTCACATCACCGGATCCGCTGGTCGCAATGGTAGAGCCATGGACTTGGTTGTCGGGATGGCATGGATGATCTGGTGGCAGACGCTTCTGGTTCTCGATCAATTTGAGACGCACAAACTCTGCCTTCTCGAGGACCTCGTTGAATCGACTCCGAACCCACTGTACAACGTTGTTGATTCGAGCACCCGCGACAGCAGTGTTGTCATTGCGATGCGGAGAGTCACTGTAGGCGTCCTCGCGATTCTTCCGTGACCACCAGGCACCGGCGATATCCATGGACCTTGCGAGCAGAGACAGGGCCTTGACATAAAGAACCAGGGCTTCCTCGGACAGTGTCACAAGAGCATCCACGGTCAGTCCGTCATCAGCTAGATCTTGGTGATCCTCACTTTGGCCTGTGGGATCCGTCACGGCCGACGGGGCGAGCGGGATCAATTGCTTGTATTTGACTTCTGCAAATCCATAGACGACATCACTACGAGTGGCGCATTCTTCGATGGTTTGGACCGTCCGGCAGTCTTCATCAATGGCGGAGTTGTTCTTGGCGCCGCCAGCATCTCCCGTGAGCAGGAGGCTGGCTTGCGCCGCAGGATAGGCCGGGAATGGATTGTAAGCAAGAGGTGGAGACCGGCCCCCTTTGGTCAGTCCCAAAGGTGGTGAAAATCCCATGCCGAACAAACGGCCACTGGCCATGTTGAGAGCCTTGGAGATGGCAGAGGTGGCGGAAGTCGGGCTCTGTCCGTATCTTCGCTCGTAGGAATGCTGACGCTGGTGAGTCGAGTCGGCTCGCGCTCGGCCAGGTATGATCTGCATTGCTTTGGAAGCAAAATGCGGAGACGTCGATGCCGCCGAGGGCAGTCCCTGGGTCGTTGCACGTCGCGGCATCGGACCACCCGAACCACGAGCGAGTCCGCCCTGAATCCGAGGGCTATGCGCCAATTCATCCGCAAAAGCATTGACTTCAACTGCCCTCTTCTCGACGACCACGTAGTCACGTTCAAATGCCACTTCCTGAGCGGCCTGCTCGTTCTCTTCTATTGTCTTCTCGGCCCGGTCAACTTTGGGTGATCCAGCGTACGTTTTTCGACTCCGTTGTCGTTCGAGTGCACTGACCGGTGTGTCACGACTCAGCAGCTCTTGACGACCAGGTGCGGTGGCATGAGTCACAGGGGAAGGTCGTTGCGGGGGCGTGTTTCCTCGTGCTGATTCCCTTGCGATCGCCGGAGACGGCCGATCTGCGCTTCCTACACGCTGCATGGGGGAAGCGCTGGGAGGTGTCTCTGACCTTTGCCGCGGCGGCTTAGGCCGTTGGGTTGCGGCTTGTGACTTACGGTCCTCATGGTCTGTCGTATAGGGCGAATCTTTGGGCGAAGGGTGCTCAATTGTTGGGGATCTCATGGGGCGCGCGTCGGGTCGAGCAGGCAACAATCCACGGGTGACATCTGCAGAGGATCGCCGACGGTCTCGGGGAAGATCATCCGCCACAAGCCCTGGAATTGGATCCGTAATCACCTTACTCTTGAAGAATTCGGAAAAGTTGAGACGTTCGATTGGGTTTCGCTTCAAAAGACTCCGAATAAGCTTCTTCATGTCGTCCGATGCCGGATTTTCCTCGGGGAAGCGTATTCGGTCCTCGCCTTTCTCAATCTTGCGTAGTAACTCGACATGATTTGTCGCCCGAAACGGCGGTCGTCCGACCACCATTTCGTATAATACTGTCCCAACCGACCAAAGATCTGCCTCAGCGCCGTACTTCTCATATCGTAGGATTTCGGGTGCCATGTACAGAGGTGAGCCACAGAGGGTCTCAGCCAGTGAAGTTGCAGGCAAAGATCGGGCGAAGCCAAAATCGGCGATCTTGAGCATGGGTAGCGTCTCTAGGCCCGCCATCGGCTCGTAGGAGTCATCGCTATTCTTGTACGGAACGACCTGGGCCGACCCAGCCCGATAGGAGGTCGGCGCCGGGCACAACAAGAGGTTCTGGGGTTTGATGTCGCGGTGAATGAGATCACGTTCACGCAAAAAGTGAAGCGCACTTGACAATTGTTTCAGGAAATGCCGCACCACCACCTCGTTGAGGGCCCCGCCCGCGGGGTTCGGATATTTGGCGATCATGTCCTTGGTAGATGAATGATCATACAGGGTATCTCGTTTCTTGATGAATGCTGAGAGGTCCCCGAGAGCACAGAATTCCATCACGAGATGGATATGTGATGTGGACTCATGGCAATCGATGAGGGCGACAATGTGCGGATGATGGAGGCCCTTCAAAATGTCGATTTCAGAGGAAAGGTTGTCCTTCAACTTCTTGTTCAGCTTGGAGAGGTTGACGGACTTGATAGCCACAAAGGTACGGGTTTTCTATACAAAGAAGATGGAGCGTTCGTCAGTCTCCTGTGCTCAATGCAACAACGCATCTTCCCTCTCTCCTATGAGGATGATGATGAGGATGATGAGGAGGATGATGATTGATTTCCACTCACAGTGTGAACGCCTTGATAGACGGTGGCAAAGCTCCCTTGGCCGATCTTGTTATGCCGA
This sequence comes from Penicillium ucsense, assembly GCA_014839625.1. Lineage (NCBI taxonomy): Eukaryota > Fungi > Ascomycota > Eurotiomycetes > Eurotiales > Aspergillaceae > Penicillium > Penicillium ucsense. Next base: position 15,622 of record WIWV01000127.1, on the reverse strand, counting down.
GTATAAGGGCCAATGGCCATTTCTAACCGAGGGATCTCGCGTGATCGCCGTGGAAGTTGAGCTGCCATGGTTGATGCCGAGTAGCGTCGCCACTCTGTTCGTGGAAGTTTTCACAGAGAGACAAGGACCCTGCTAGGGCCAATATCGCAACCCCCACGTTAACGCTTTACCCACCACAACTACCGCAGCAAATCTTGAAGTATTGTATTCGGCACCAGGACCATGAGGGAGGAGAGCCAGAGAGTGTGTATGTGATTATGAAGCTAGGAAAAGCTCGAGACTGTTGGACCAACGGTTGAGCCGGGATTTCGACTGATAGCGCTGGGGCTGGTGCCTCGAAGCAGTGCTGTGGAACCTGCCTCGTCGCGTGGAACGAGTAGCGCGAGGAGCAATTCTGAAATTCGAATAGGGAACTATACACTTAAGGAGGGGTTTGCCAGTGGGCGAGATGGTCAGAGAGGATTACGAAGCTTTGATCGCACGACCGTCGAGTAAGGTAGATAAGTAGGATGCAAATCCCCAGCGACGTGGAGAGAGCGGTGAGGGGAGGTGATGTATATCGAGATATGCTTGTGATCGAGGGCCGTGTGGATGGGAGCAAGTAGTTGTATGCACCACCGTGATAAGAGGCCGACAAGAAGAGGGAGAGAGGAATCGAGAGGGGAGATGGATGAGGGAGGTGTGGAGAGAGAGCGGGAGCTATGGCTGGTGTAGTAGTAATGAAGGAGGGAGATGAGGTGATGCCTGGGAGGTCTGGAAAGGGCGGGACTGCTGGAACCCAAAGGGTCGATCCAAGGGGAGACGAGGTGGTGGTTTCTCGACGGTGGATGCAGAACGGGTTCAGGATGGGCGATGATTGGGGGCGTGACCAGGTTCCGATGGGCTTGATACGCTTCGCCTGGACCAAGTACTTCCGATAACGACGTCGATAACGAGTGACAGGCGCCGATGATCGACTGCAGGCGGTGAGCGGAGCGGTGGGTCACCCGTCCCGGTCTTTCGGGCGATAGTAACTTTGGTCCGGTCGCGATAAGATGGGAATTCGATATACCGTCGTCGCCTCCAAGGCAAGTGTCTCTAGAGGACACGAATACGAAAATTAACAAGGAGCAGTATGCACCGAGACAGAAATCGAAGATAACAAGAAAGAAGAGAAAGGAAGAGCGATCCTCAATTGGGAGGAAGCTAGAAAAGGGAGGACCGTGGAGCAAGAGGGCGACGCAGGTGTTCAGGTGCAGAGGCCCAGCTTCAGGCGCGATTCTTGATTAGATAAGGCGGATCGTGACCTCCAATGGCGGGTCACGAGTCACGTTCCCGGGAGGCGTGAATGATTCCCCATGTGGGACGACTTCTGGTGGTCGTATTGGACCCCAACATGTACTGGGGACAACTGTGCAAGCTAACTTCGTAGTACGTAGTGTGTACTCTGTACTAATTCACGGGGGAAAAGTGGCCCAAAGAAGGGGGTACCGTGCTCATTGACATCATCTCGAGGACTATCATTCTTATCGCCTGGTCTGGGAAGACAACCACATGGTAGATGATGCCATACTAACAGATGGACAGACTAAACTAGGTTGTGTATATGTCGTACTAAGCGCAGTAGTGGTACTGTAATAGTAGTAGTACTACTACTACTACAACTCAAGAATTAATATCCGTCGATGCGACGATCTGCATCCCTGACCAGATCTACAGTAATACCGACACTAAAGACTACGATTGCGATCGCCTCCCCAGACTCCATCGAGGAGTGGACTCTTGCTGGCTCCACCTTTACCATGGCACTACTCACTTTCAGTACTACTAGTTAACTAACTACGGGTACTCACAAGAGTCCCTCCAGACTCACTGAGAAGTGACTTGTGAACAATGACTCTAATGAGTAGGTACGACTGAGTAGTGACTGATGAGTACTTCTGAGTCTACTGAGCCTACTGACTTCTGAGTGATTACATTACCTCTTTGCCCCCGATCCGAAATCGGCAGAATACCACTGAGGTCTAATCCCTAAACTTCAAAGTGCCGCTGGGCAACAATAGGTAACATTAACACCAACCACTGCAAAGTGCAAACAGGAAAGCTTATCATACCACCTGGGGCGGGCAGAAACCTGGTTTTCCAAGACGGCTCCGCGCGTGAGGTGAGCCTCTTACGCCAACGTCCACGGGCAGGTCGGGGGTCTGGGAATGACTCAGATTGAGATGAGACGACCGATGGATGATGGATGATGGATGACCAACGTTTCCGCCATCAAATCACTTGGAATTTGGTGCAGCGTGACATTTGCTTTCCGTCGCTCCAAAAGAGCGATCGCTCAATTTACAGCAACGGCAACCCCTTTCTCAGGGATTACAGTACTTGTCCGGTACCCCTCGGAGTCGGAGGTCGGGAGACTCGGGACAAACATGAGGACTTTTGGTAGACTCTCAATCGGTAGATTCGGGGATTACTGTACTGTAGTAGGGCAAAAGTACGAAAGATAGTCCAAGACAAAATGGCAGCCTCCTAGCAGTGCAGGACTGTGAGGAAGCGGACCAAAGAGCCGTTGCCACGACCGGGGGAATTGGTCTTCGTACATAAAACCCACCTCCCACATCAAGGCTCCCAGGGCAGATATGCCCATCTGCACGATCAAACGCCCAACCCCCGCACGAGCAACCACAACACCACCGGCACCACGACGTTGTCATTGCACCCGGTCAGAATGGCCTCGGTCGCACTAGTGCCGCTTGCCGCCAGGACGGCCTTGCAGACCGTCCAGACCCACCACCACGCAGTAGGGGAATCGGCGATGCCTGCAAGACGATCCCCAGTCCTCACCCAACCGCCAATCATCATCCACCCTCGGGCCACAAGTAGTCCGCATATGACAGCTATGGCGAAGGCGACGCTGCCTTCGAGAGACTTGCCTCCGCCCCAGAACCACTTGAGGCGACCGTAGCGACGACCGATGAGCGAGGCAGCAGCATCCCCCATGCCCACGCAGATCACGCCACTCACCATGCTCACATCGCGAGTCGGGACGTCCCAACCTGCCCAGGGACCATCGCCCAGACGAGGAAGATCAGAAAGAGACAGCCACAGGGGAATGGAACAGCCGATCAGCAGGAAGATATGGGAGACAATCACTGGGCCGCGATGATCCCGCCCATCCACATAGGGAGCCAGAAAGTAAGTCAGTGGACGCGAGATGGGAGGCAGCTGGGATGCTCGGAAGAGGTCGAGCAACAAAAACACGGCCAGGACGAGAGCCAGAGCAAGCGCACAAAAGGTCGGATCGACGAAGATCGTGGGGAGGAACATCAACACCATCATCCCGTGGAACACCTTGCGCCGTGTGTCGACCTCGGCAATGGAACTGAGTTGGAAGACCACCGCCAGTCCGGTCACTAGAACGGCAACACAATACGCGCACATCAACAGACGAGTGTTGGCAGGGCCAAAGTCCGACTGACGCACATGTTCCAGCCATCCCAACCAGCACGAGGTATCGCGAGCAAGATCATCCGGCCGTGGGGCCAGGGGAATCCAGTACTCGAGATTGAGCATCAACACCCAAAAGCGAACCACTGACAAGTTCCCAAAAAGGTATGAAATAGCCCAGCCGAACGGATCCTGGCCATGAAGGGCCTTGTCGGCGATGTATGTTCGAATAGGACCCAGAACCACGGCCAGAGTGATAACGTAGACGTAGAGCGCATAAAGCCATTTGCGAACCTGTGCCTGCGCTGCGGTCATGGACAAGAACGAGGCAAGCCCAGGCCCCATCATCTTCTTGCGGCGACCACTAGGTGTAGTACGCACTCTCTCGTCCAAAACGACGTCCCACAGGGACGAGATAGTATGCCGTCGCTGCCGGTTCTGAAGCTGAGCGTGTTGCTCAAAGGCTTGTTCGGCGGTCAGGTTGTCCACAGCTGATGCAGGGCTCTTGAACGACACCACCGCGCGAGCATCGTGCGTACTTCTCGACTTGCGCGGCCGAGTCATACTGCCGGGGCCGTCACTATCGGACGTAGGCTCATCAGAAATTCCGGTCCGGCTCAGTCTCTGGCAGATCTTGTGATCCATCAGGTTGATGAATTTTCGAGCATTGAACGAACTGCTTGGTGCTCGACGGAACTTCCATGTGGGAATACGCGCCAGAGCCACTTCCCATCGAAGAAAATATCGGCAGGTTGCAAAGAGACACAGTCCACCGAGCCATAGCAAGGCTTTCAAGATCTCCGCATGAGGAGAAGCCGCGAACAAGTACAAATTGATGAGTGCTGTCGCCAGGAGTTGCAGTTCAGCGGGTAATAAGCTGGTGGCCAACAAAAAGTCTAAAGTGGGTATCAACGCTTGATGCAAGGGAAAAAGAAGAAACAAGAACTCCGCGTTATGCCCGCGGAGAGACAGGGGCGTCGGAGATACCCCGTCAAATGACAAGAATTCAGAAACCACAATCGGCACAATCGTAACCAACCAATGTGTAACGCTGAAGCCATGCATCCAATTCTGGAGAGGAATGACTGGGGCCGGTAAGGACGAGAGACTCAAAATCAAATTCGGCATAATCAAGTCTTGGGCGTGGTGCGTCAATGAAAGCGAGACAAAAACGGGGATTAATATGGGATACAACAATGGGGCTGGATCGAAGGTCGCGGGTATAGAGAAAAACGTCCGTCGAGACCATATGCGCCACCTTCGGCTTCTAGAGAGCCGCAGCAACGACGGGTAAGTAGTGTACAAGCCGAGAACGGTCAGACCATGGGCCATAATTTCTAGATAGAGTCAGTATGAAACGAATACAAGCCAACAAATTTCAGAGTTACATCCTACCTTTTCTCCAGGCCCAAGCGATGCGGCGCACATCCTCTGGGATCAAGACAACCGCACCGACAGAAAGTAACAATGTAGTCTCTGCCAATCTTCGCATGACTTCAATGCGCCTTCTTCGCCGGTCACGTTTCCGAGTCGCAATGTCATTCTCAAGTTCTTCTGATGAGCTCCGCCGTGACACTCGAAGCGTCTGCCGCACGAACGTGGGCCATGTCGGCAACGCGGACAGCCACACATCGGCATCGAGGGAGTCGTTCCTACCCGCACGAAGCCCTTTGTGCGATCGCAACGGAGGCGCAGGAAGGCCCCTTAATATGCCGGTGCTCTCATCGTCGGCCTCGGTCCCGCTGTCGCTCGGCGTGCGCGATGGCTTGGAGTATGTGGAGAGTGGGTGGAGGCGATCGCTTCGTTCAGAGGGAGTTCGCGAGACTGCCGGTCTGCTGCTGCGGTGATATGGATGTGGAGAGCGGGTGAATTGTCGCAGATCTTCGACGTTAAGGTTCGAGTTGGAAGTAGGCGTGCTACTGCGAGAGGGCGTCTCCTCTTCCTCGTGGCCCCGCGGAGAACTCATGACAACATTCCTAGATTGTCGGGGCGCTCATGCCGAGACTGCAGAAATACGGACTGCGAAGAGAGTTTGGGAGTATCGCGACTGGAACTCACTCCAGTCCAAGGAACAACAAAAGAGAGAGGTCGACGGAGCCGTGAAAGAACAATCGCTCATGAATCGGAGATGAAGGTGTTGTTATCCTTCCTGAACGCGGAAGGGAATCCAGCTTATCACATGTTCGGGGGCCTCAAGAGCTCCACATCAGCATATGACCGCCCGGCCACGAGACCCACGGCGTGCCGAGGAGAGCGAGTAATATGAACGGAACCGCTACCGGGTGTGCCTCCCTGCGATTTTGCTTATGGAAAGCCAACAAGATCCGTCGGTCAATTTGTGTGTTGAGACAATGCAAGCTTTGAATTCAATGTGGAATTCTGGGTAAAATGTTCAATGTACAGGCTTCTTCTGTTGTAGTGGAGACTCATTCTTATCGAAAGCCATGTCTCCATGGTAGTGGTACTAATGTGCGTTTAAAACAGTTCCTCCTGTAGAACCAAACTGGCGACTAGACGTTGTCCCTCCGGGCCCCAAACAGACCGACAAGGAACAATTTGAGTGGGCCACAGGTCGTCTGGCACAGGCAATGTACTATACAGCACAGCCTGAGTAGCGTTAGGACGTCGGCAATAGGACGTCACCAAAGACCGCAGTCTCTCCAAGCAGGACTCCTCACCCTTCTCGAAGCCGATGCCTACACAGCGATACCTGTATCTTTGATCTATCGTGCTGGCGACACCATCTTCTGATTCTTGGGTCAGCACCTGCCGGCATCGAATACCGAGACCTTGCCACTCGATGTCGCTGCCACGTGGGAGCTCGTGCACTTCCACCGCCAAGAAAGGCGGCACGGTCGTGTCGGAGTCATCTTCCACCACCGAGAAGTCGGGGAGATTGCGCGCAATGACTTCAGGCGTGAGCTCGCCGGCTCTGCCACCATACTTGATATCCCAAGCATCCAGCTGCGGGCTTTCGCCTTCGTCTTCGTCTTCGAGATTCTCATCAGATTTGGTATGCGTGCTCTTCCAAAGTCGCCATGCAATGCGAGCTTGCGTTTCAATATGCTCGCCGCCTGTCATGAAGGCAACGGCACCCAGCCACCAATTGACCTGCATAGCCTCGCCAATTCTCCAAAGATGTTGAAGGGCTAAAGTTGCTCGCAAAAGGTAACCGTCAACAAGAGGTTTGTCTTGGGCGACAATTTCCATCGAGGCCGGCTCAAGTGGAATCTGGCCCGCAATGAAAACCGTGTTGCCTTCGTCGCGGAATGGAATAGATATTGCCTGAGAATACGGACCAATGTTCGCAGGCGCCCAGTAAGAGCGTGATTGAACGTGGAGACCCTGTCGAAGATGCCGTGTACCTAGGTCCACAACGATGGACACCGATACCTTTGTATCGGCAGGGAGACGGTCACCGCAGGCGACCGTCACGCGAGCTGGTGGATTGGGCTTCTTGAAAATGGAGACGTATACTTGATTCATCAGCGCAAAGTCGGCCATAGAGTGCAGAAGCACTGTGGCAAAGACGATATCGTCTGTGGACCGAGGGACGGCTATGGAGTCCGGGGGGAACAAAAGTGCTTGTTGGATCTTCGCGACGATGCCTTCCATCTGCTCCAGAGCACCTGGACCTGCCTCTGGCGCATTGATGTTGGAGATCGTCCACGTAGAGGACGCGACACGATGGTTCTCATCGCCCAAAGACCAAGACGACGGAGACAAGACTTGTGAAGGGGACCTTGAGGGTGAACAGTCCAAGAAATTCGAAGATATCTCACGCAAGACCGCAGCGAAGGGGATATCTAGCAAAGCCGGCTTTCTGACATCTTCTGGCCGATCTCCCTTGCCATCCTCTGATTTGGAGACACATTTTGCCCATTTCAATTTCGAATAAGCAACACCACCTTCACCCGTGCCCACATCCCTACTCTCGACTTCGATCCTCTTCTTCCACAGAAATCCAGGACCATCAATCGCGAGCGTCTCATACTCCCCACCCTCCCCCAGAACCGCGCCCCGAATGTCCTCCGGCGCAGCGAAACGACTCATACTCTTAACGAGACGTCTGCGCACCCCCGAAGCCCCAGACACATTCTCCCACAAGAACCCATCATCCAGCCCGCCCGAGGCAACTTTGATAATGCGCGCGTCACATCCACAGGCAGCCATGTCCTCCAGCAAGCCCGCCTGCGCGACAGCCGCGGGATCCGCGTCCCGCTCAACGGGCGCCGGAAGAGAAGGGTACATCCACAACCAAGCCAGTGGCACAAGACCAAGTCGACCGGCGACATTTTCAATACGCGTGCGCTGATATGTGGACAGGATTGCGCCGGCCGAGACCGCATTGGCTTCCGGATGAGCCTGCATGATCCGGCGGAGCAGCGGGACGAGAGACTCGGTCTCGTCTTCAATCTGATCCGGGACGGAACCAGAGTGTGATTTGTTTGGTGTGATGGTCTCTGCAGCCTGGTCGGCCGCATCATGTCGGTATACACGGGCAGTGTCGAGGGCGCCACCCTTGATAGGAGCTCGATATAAGGGGATACCCAGTGCCGTTTTGTAGAGTGGGATGATGCTATGGCCGACGGTCTGATACATGAAACTGTCGATGTCTTCCTCCTCTTCCTCATCCTCGGCCTCGACGTGATCATTGTCATCATTGCCGGTATTATCGGGAGTGGCGTGATTGCCGGGCTCAGCGCAGGTTGGCTTCGATCGTAATGCGGGGTGTAAATTAGCCAAAGCGACTACTTTGTGTCCATTTCGAATGCAATGCAGTATCGAATACAAGGAGTCCTTGCCGCCGGAAATCAAGGCAATCACATTAAGTCCTGGTGTTGGCGGCGCCGTCGCGGCTGAAGATGACATCTTCCTTGGTCTCAACAAGACTTTGCACTGCCCCTCATCCAACCAGTCACTTGCTTTTTGCCTTATGACCTGGTAGCTGCTCGACGATGCGATAGAAATGTCTCCATCGCACTGCGTCCGGCCTTGTTTTTCCACTTCCCCGCTAAAGTTCTTATCTTATCGGATAAGAAATCAAGCAGAGACTACCACTTATCGGTGCCGTAGTAGCTCGGTGATTTTGTCACGACTCACTAGTACACGAAATATGGTTGATAAACGCAAGTCTCTGAGGAGGTGATACATGATTATTCACAATCGACCTCGGATTATGGACGCTGTATGGAGAGTCATCTTGCGACATCGGGAGCGGGGCTAAACGACACGCGAGAGCTGAGCAGGCTCACCGGACGCGTATCTCAAGACACACCTGACTAGTCGTCGATCCTCGCCTAGAACAAAATGCGCCGAAGCAATTGAGCATCAAATGCCTAGCTGTTATGTTTGAAGATGGAGGAATCTATGGGAGTCAAAAAGTGATTGGAATTAATTTTGTACACGAATTGTGGCCTGCACAAGACTCAGAAAAGGCAATAGCAAAGAATGTTAGAAAACAAAAAAGCAGGTGGAATCTGCCAAAAAAGGTGGGAAAAATTACATCGAATAGAAATCAAACATGGTATGAAAGAAACAGACAAGAAGGTGAGAAAAAGGGGATTGCTCGAAGAGGCAAGACGAAAAGAAGAAGGAAGAACACAAATAAGAAAGCACACAATGTAGAGGGGATCAGGAGGAGTCGAAGAGGGCGAGACCTTTTTGTCGCTAGACTCGCAAGCACGTGGTGATGCAAAAGCATCCCGTCAGCAGTGAGGAATCTGACAAAGGAAATCAAATCAAAAATAAAAGCACAACATAACAAAGGAAATAAACACCTCCCCCACCGCCTGGAACCGCGATGGCTCAATTGCCGTCGCAATGGCTCGGTATTATGCGCTGGTTGCTTGATGTAATGGGCTTGCATGTTTGAAAGCAAGCCTAATCTCAAAAGCCACCGCCAGAGATACCAAGAGTCAGAAACAAAATTGTCTTTCCCACAGTCGCCCGATGATGCACCCCGTTCCTTGGTGAAAAATGAAATATAGAAATGAGACTCAAATGTCTGTACACCGATGACCTTGTGATGCCGCCACCAGTGTAGAATGCCCGGACGCCAAAACCCAACCAGAGACCGCAACGGCGCCAAAGAGATTCCCTTCAATTGTGAAGGGAAAGGCTGGTGGCCGAAGATATGTGTGTATTATATATGCAATAGGAGAGAAAACTCCTGGAGTCATGGGAATCATCAAAAGCCGCAACGCGACAAGCTCGCAGAGCATGTAGAATGGGGGCATGGTGCCCAATTCAATCACGCTTGCGCTTCTTGAGCGCGCGACGGTCTGTGCCAGACGATTCCTCGAACTCGGTGGGCTGGGCAGCCTCATACATGACTTGACCCAAAGCACCGGCGTCGCGCTGGTCATCAAATGACATCCCAGCCTCGGATGGGTCCAGGACACCCATCACGATGGAGCCGCCGCCATGGGTACGAGCATGCTGTGCGAGGTTGTCGCTGCGAGAGAACTTCTTGCCGCACTCATTGCACTCGAAAGGCTTGTCTTGGGTGTGCAGTGAGCGGTAGTGGCGCTTGAGGTGCTCTTGGCGGCGGAAGCGGCGAGAGCACAGGGTGCAGACGAAAGTCTTGGATGGGTCATCCGTCAACGACTGCTTGCGGCCGCGACGGTTAACGGAGACTGGGGCGGCTTCGGAGTCAGTGCAGGGAGAGCCTACAGATGGGCCACTGCACTCGGAGTGCGTGCGAGCAATGGGCTTGGCAGGCTCGTCTTCCATTTCCACGTCGGAGTTCTTGCGACAGCTCTTGCGACTGCCGCGCTTCTTCGACTTGGCCTCGGGTTGAGCAGTCTCATCGATTTCGTCGATTTGGTGCAAGTCAGACTCGGACCACTCGAACGCGGGAAGACCATTGGGCACAAAACCGTCGTGGTCGTCGGAGTCCTCCAGGCTGTGCTCACTCAGAAACCCGTCATCCTCGATCATGTACTGACCCAGTCGCTGGCGCTTACCACCGAGGTAGGCGGCATTGGTAGCTGGGTGGAACTCCACCAATCGGTTCAGCTCATCATCGGAATCTAAGTCAGAGAAGCTATCAAAGGCAGGCAGAGAACCGAGCGGGTCATCAGTGGAAGCGGTGAACGATGGAGATGGGTTCTCGTTGACGGGCAAGGTGACGGAGGCACTGCCCAGGACCGCACGGGGAGTCTCTTCGTCGCAGGTCAAAGTTGGGAGAGGGGGCAGATCCTGAGGAGCATGGACGTTCACTGAGGGCTCGACAGTGAGCTGGCGAGGGTCACAGAAGTTGGAGGTGATGGCGCTCACGGAGTCGACGGTCAACGCCTGAGAGTGAGAGAAGAATTCGGAGGGAACAGGAGAAGGAGATGGAGAAAGCGAAGGGCAAGATGTCGCCGACAGCAAATCTGTCTGGCTGGCGACGAGTGATGGGGGATGGATGAACACTAGAGGAGCCGCACGACGTTAGCCTTATCGCTCGATTTACATGCCAAAAAAAAGAAAGAAAAAAAAACCCCCGAGGCTCGGTTCCTTCGGACGTCCATCTCTCCAAACGCCCCTTGCATGCCAGATTTGGATATTCTGCATGTGGGTCGTTTGTGTGAGATGTGACGTCTCAACTGCCTCTATGGACTTACCAGGTGTCATGGGCGGGGAATCACAGCGAGACCAATCTGAACTGGCCAGGAGCTCGGTATGCACATCGGTCTCACAACCCTCCTTGACGCCCTCGACCTTGTCGAAGCAGAAGAAGCTCTCATGGACGGGGGTGTTCAAGCTGCCATTGGCAGAGGGGGGACTGCTGACGGAGCTTCCCGAGGTCGAAAGAGGTGGCGTGGAGGGGAAGGTGTACATTTCCCCATTGATGAATCGGGTGTCGATGGGCATCAACGCAGGAGAGCCCTGCTGCACAAAAATGGCCGGCTTGATCTGGGAGGGCTGAGGCGAGGCAATGGGAGTCAAGCTCAGGCCCGCGGCACCGCGGAAGGCGTTGGTGGTGGCCATCTGGTGCATATTCATAACGGGCTGTGTTGAGTAGATTGGCTGGGGCTCCGCGCATTGCTGACCAGAGTACGGCATCTGTCCAAAGTACGACATGTCCTGGGGTTGACTTCCATAGTGGCCCTGCTGCGATGTGGAATCGGCAAAGTATCCAAAGGTGGATTGATTTTGGACCGGAGTCGAGTTCACTGGGTAAGTGCTGTCCATAGTGAAGAATCTGGTGTTTGGAGTCAGTTTACAAATCTGACGGCGGACAGGGTTCCCCATTCTCATTCATATTATTGACATGGTAGAAGATATCACAGGTTTTTTGTTTCCGTGGACTTACCTGTGTGGATGTGAGGGAATTGAAAGTCGGGCCGTGGGTTTTGATATTAAAAAGGATCTATCTCGCTTTCGAGGTCGAAAGCTAGGGTTGCTCTTGCGATAACGGCTCAAGCTTCGAGGCGACTGACTCGGTTCTGTGCGAACAGAATCCGAGATACCAGAATGGTCAAAGGAGTGTGACAATCGAAAAGGCGATTGGATGGGCGGTAGACGATGTTGTCTATTGCGTTCTTGCGATCCCGCTAGAGAGTGTATGGGGAAAGACAGTTGTGTAAAGGAAGGACAGGTTCCTTAGCAGAAGCTCAAGGAAACCGGAGGGAGTGTTGGTGATTTGAAGGAGTGAAATATCGCAGAGATGCAGAAAGTCGTCCAAACCTAAAATGGTCAAGAACACAGTCTGCGCTAGTGTGGAAAAAAGCGTCTGAGAGTTGAGGATCCGTGAAGGGTTTGAGAAAAAGAAAATAAAATGATTAAATGATAAAAAAGAATTTATGGAGGATGGGAAGAAAAAAAAGAGAGAGACAGGGCCGATGATAGGCACTTCGGGGAATATGAGAAGAGAAGGAAGAGAACGAGATAGACCAGAAGGGTGACGCTGTGGATAAAAAGAGTGATCTGCTGGTGCTATTTTCTGTACTTGCCAGACTTAACTAGTCATGGAGCGAGTGGGCCAGAGACGGGGTGCATTGAGTGGGAGAGGGAAATAAACGGGAGGGCCCAAAAAAAGGGAATTAATGAATTCAAAAATGTAGGGTCGTAGAAAAGCAAAATGAGAATCAGATTAAAAAAGGAAAAAAAGAAGTGTTCAAGACAGCTACGATTTGATCACCAATAATGCTGGACCAGCGAGCGAGGTGGGAAGGATTGTATGACATTCGACAGAATTTCAAAGAATCGTCTCTATGATTGCCCAGATTTGGGTGGATGCCCTGTCTGGTGTTGTGTAGATTAATGAAAAACGGGGTTATTTGCTTTTTCTTTTTCTTTTTTGGAGGAGGCTTGTACACTTTGGGGATAATCTCCATTTATTGGGACCGCTTTTTTTGGATTTTATTTTGGGAATGGCTATCCATCTTTTTGAATTTGGGCTAAGCCAGAAGGGGAAAAAGTAAAATAGAATGAATTCGGGAATTTCAGCAGTCTAGCGTGTCTCAGTGTGAGCGATGGAGCACTGGGACTTCCGTGTCCTGTCCTCCGTACGGGGGAATACTGTGAGTGTGTGGGCTCGTGGGCAAGCTGGGAATCGGGGATGCGGTGTACCACCATCCGGCAACTTTTGGTAGTCGTCCTACTGTGCTGGGATTGAGGTCAGTCCGGGACGCGATTGGCAATGGCACCGGTTCCAGTGCACATCAGTAGTGATGGGAGGAGTTCTCGTCGAACGATGGGGGTTATATGACGCCATTCACGGCAGAGACGGTGTGAAGACACAGGACCGGTAATCTCGTGTAGATGCCTATCTGGATGATGGACTATGGAGACCGCGAACTACCGAACGATCTGCTGCACATGTACAAGACTTGAAGACACAAGTATTCGTCCCTCGTAGCTATGATCCCACTGAACGAAGCCACGAGACACACTGGCTTTGAAAAAAAAAGTACTGTGACTAAGAGCAGAAACTGACTACGACACTAGGGCCAAACAAAATTTAAGAGTGTAGTAGAGCATATCCATACACACACAGAGAGAGAGAAAGAGAGAGAAAGCGAGCACAAAGAACCAAGAGAATCTCCAATGGTGTTGAGCGACAGTAGCGGGGCATGAGAGAGTCGAATGTGGACTCTGTGGAGAGCTACCGACTCATCCAATCTGAATGGTCGGCTGGAGGGTTAGTGTCGCGCCAGCAGCACCTCCAGGAGGACCTTTTGAGCACTTTGCGGCCGGACGGCTAGCATGGGTTCGGGCCTATTCCTGAGCGGACCATACTACCAAAAGGATTCTTGGCATGGGAGACCCCGGTCCTTTGTCACGGCTCTGATGCTCATACACTGATCCAGTAGTACTACGGTGGTCGTCAGACGGACTTTGATCTCTAGTATATGCCAGTTCACGGCCATCAATCCTGATCGAGTACACGGGGACCCTCGAAATAGGCCAGAGAGGGGAAACGATGCGAGCACGGGGGGACACGTATCCCTCAGCATCCGTGGAAGCACCACTGCTCCCACGGGACCCGAATATCATGAACAATCATATGAAGAAGAATAATAATAGCAGCAGCAGCAGCAGCACCGGTGGGAGACAAGCGACGGACACTGACCTCTCTGGTCGCTGGCACCTCTGCTGAATCGGGTTTGGACTCAGATCCACATCGGTCGAGGAGCCCAAAAAGAGAAGTGGAGCAGCACGGTGCGACACTGAAAATGCGGAGAGAGGCTGTGCCGCGGTGCTGGATGCTGAATGGAAAGCTCGATGCCGCGAATAATGCCTGTCGGGGCTCTAGACTTGGGCAAGTCCGCCGCCGTCTGGATCAAAAGACATCACGAGAGGGGGAGAGAGGGATAGAGAGAGAGAGAGTATGTGTGTGTGTGTGTGTGTGTGTGAGAGAGAGAGAGAGAGAGAAAGAAAGAGTCGTCGGTCACTATTGACAGCAATTGGTGCAAAGAGTCGAAAGTGGCTGTCCGCCTGTGTCTGAATAGCGTCGGAGAGCAGTCCTATCAGTCTCTCCTCTCCCACGGTCTCACTCTTATCTCTTCCACCAGGCCACTCTGATGCTCTGATACACCTCAACGTGAGGTGGCACACCAGATCATTGAAAGGTCAGCTGGTCCTGCAGCAACGCAGGTCTCAGCTCGACGCCTCATCCAGTCGAGTCGCCATCACGGTCAACGGTTGCCTCTCTCTCTCTCTCTCTCTCTCTCTCTCTCTCTCTCTCTCTCTCTCTCTCTCTCTCTCTCTCCTCTTTCTCCCACACATGTGTGAAATCGTGTCTCTCTCATACTGGAAAGGCAAATCATCATACAATCCGTGCCATTTTGGTTTTGCGCGTGCGCTGCCTCCCAAGTGGGACGGGAAGTCCTTTGGGGGGGGGACCAGCGTGTGGCCGGATAGAGGATGGCGATTGGACCCGACCGGTGACAGCGGCAATCATTTGCTCTTATCAGCGCCGGTGCGCACTGTGCCCTGATGAGCAAATGGCCGTGGATCAAGTGGAGTGTCGGTGGGAAAAAGAGAGAAAAGTCCAACTACGACTTGTACAGTCCTACTCTGGCCATTCACTTCTGGAGTGCCAGTGCCTGTGCCGGTGTGGTCCCTGGTCGCTAACTCCCTAGAGTCCTAGACTACTGCGTCCAGGCTCGGTGAAGATCAAACCAGGCATCCACCGTCCGCAAAGACGCCCCACGTCCCGTCTCGTCATTTCCCAGGGCATCGACCGGCCATCATCATATCGGCTCTGGAGCGAGATCGACAACCTATGATCAGAGAGGAAGGGAGCATGGGTGTAGTGCCACTCTACCGTCTCGAGCAGCATTGGATCCTAGTGCTACTACCTAGTTGATTGTACAGCACTGCTACAGACTCAGACAGTGTACAGACTACAGACTACTATGTTGGAAACTGCACTACGGGACACGTGTGCAGGGACATACTGTATCTGGTCACGTACCAACATCCTCTCAATGACTCAATCATCCACGTCCCCATGCGTAATCGTATAGACACGATACTGATTACTGATACCCTGCGTGCACATCGAAGACTGGACTGGAGACTGGACTCCGTGGCGGCGTAGACTGATAGACTGACCGACATGACGCCTAGTCTCCGCTATGTCAGCTTGTCCGTCCTCCGAGCATCATCACTACTATGTAACGTAGTTCCCGGCCGTTCCGTACACCCGGCCGTTCCGTACACCCTCTCCAAATTCGCGTTTCCATATCTACATATCAAC
>WIWV01000126.1:66131-81727 GCA_014839625.1 Penicillium ucsense | reverse complement strand
GCCTATCTAAGCTACGAAGGTGGTGTGCGTGGGCGCGCACCACGCTGGTGAGACGCGCCAAACCACCAAGCTATCTCAACAATCATCTCTGTGATGACTGCTCTGACTGAGCTATCAGACGCATCCTCTTTGAGACAGGCTTCTCATATATGACTGTGAGACCTTGGTCTTTGCTTCCATGTCAATGGACATCAACAGTAAGATTCCGTCAGGCTTCCATTTCAGGGTCGAAAAGTACAAGTCCAGGGGTAATCTGGCCTCATTGAGTAAGAGAAAGTGCCTGGTCCAACAGTCAAAGTACCGACATCAGATGATGTACACCATACATTTTCGGATACGAGAGGACTGCCTGAAATAATAGAATAATGGACCATTTCTCCAAACATTCCGTGTCAGTGCACTCGAGTACTAATGTCATCACCTCGAGATGGTGGTGGCTTCCCACAGCGGGCACCGAGGGTGACTGATCGTGTGTTTTGGAACTGTGCAAAGGTTGACCAGGGAGGTAGCTTCTTGATGGCGCTCTTTCTTGGGAATACCGTTCTATCCACTCTGTTGCCTCCAAACACTACTCTCTGCTCACCTAGTACAAACATTCCCTGGTCACGCAGCTATCTTCAGAGCAAAAGGACGCACCTACTCTCCGATGACAGAAAAAAGCGAACACCAACATCTCATATCCTGACCCGAGCATTGAAATGGGAATTCTTCCAGACCAATAGAAGCCTCTCGCATACCTACGTTCCTAGCACGTCGAGCAAACACCCGCTCTCGGAGATTTTCTCGCCCACTCCTAGTCATTCCTATTCTTCACAACCTTGCCTTCCAGCGTGCTCCCCCTTGTCACGCTTATCTCAAATGGGGTTTCGTCTGCATGAGACTATTATCTTAGTTTCTTCTTCGGATGCACCTGTGTCTTTCCCAATCATGGTCAAGGCTGCCGAAAATAAGACGCTAAGACGGAGTCCCTCCTTAGCCCCTAAAGAACGGATATGACGATCTCGACAAATATAGCCCGTTGAGAAAAAAGGGGTTTGATTTGATTTCCTTTTAGGCTATTACTATGATCTCACTGCAAATCACATACTCGCACTTACAGTGTACCAACCTCAAGCTATATCAACACATAAAGATATTTATTATGAAGAATTCCATGAGGACATTCGGTATCACTGCCTACACAGGACCTTTAAATTGAGTCCCCTACTGCCGTGGGTACCATCACATGGAAATATAAAGGACCAGTGGACCGCAACACCCCTGGGTAGTACATAGGAACCGAACGAAGAAAAGACAAAAACCGTTGAGACTAAATCTGGCACTAACTCCGTCCGCACCCTGATCTGCCCGAGGCCGATCCCGTTCATGGACAAGGCGCGGAGATTTGGAGTGGGACCTTTATTTGCCTTTCTTTTGCTTTTTCTAGGCGTCTACTTACTTCTCTGCTTTCAGTATTCGTTACGGTCTTTGTCATACTTTTGTTTTTCTAGTGGTGGAAAATACTAACGAGGATTGGAAGAGGAAGAAGCCTGCTGTGGCTGATTTATGGCATTTTTTCTACCTTGCTTTTTTTATCGGCCGATGAAAATGAATGTTCAAAGGTTTCGAGCATCGGGTTGGACAGCCACATGCTGGATATGAGTGTATCGTCACTTCAGGGACGAAAAAGGCTTATCTGATCTCATACCCCTTTGTTGTTTTGGCGTAACCGTACCATTTCTATACGGCCGAAGCATTGATGACAGACGAGCTCAACCGACGATGACGATTCCAAAGCATCATTTGAACCAGCGACGAGATCCATGATTTATCCCAGAACCACGTCAACGAAATCGCAATTCCCACAACAGCGAACAAAGTACGTCGACAATGTTACACTGGGGAAAAAGGTCCGTTCGAAAACAGGAATAGCCTCCATTGCAAGGAACTTAACCCACAGCGAGGTCCGGGTTGCATAATCCGCGAACGCCTTCAACACGAAAGAAAAAAGAGACAAAAAGCCACAACTCAAGAACCACTAACTAGTCTGGATCAATTCTCCGAGCCTACCGCATGCCGTACCGAATCGGTCGTGATTTTTGAATCGGTGCACCTGGGCGGACTAAATTCTGGGGGGCGTGGAATACTAGTACCAAGAGGATAGGATGTTTCTTGAGTGAATGGGGAAAGGAAGTGAAGGTTGGAAGGTAAAGTGGCTGGCGTTACTTCTGCCCCGTCCCGAAAGGGGAATCAGCAGGGATTTCGAAACACCGAGCTAGCTTGCACAGCATTAAGGAGACTGGTGCTTCTCTGGCTCGATGCGATGTTTGAACCTTGGAGGATAAGCTCATGAATTTGGGGGTGTCTTTGCACCCGTCGGGTAGCATGGGCGATTCATGTATTCCGAGATGGACAGATAGCTTAGATTGAGATATCCCGTCGGCTCAGAGATAAGTCGTGCTTCAATGGTTTCATCTGGGTTGCTCTACCCCAAGAATCAGAAACCCTCGTCAGATCGCTATGAGTATAGGCAGCGAGAACCATGACTGCTGAATACTGTATAGTGTGTACTGTACAGTGTACAGTGTAGACACAGAGTCTCAGTGTAACTACGACATTCCTCCAGTCCGATATATTCAACCTACTTCGAAAGTGTCTACTGGAAAAAACCTCCCGCCGATGAGGTAATCGCTGCAATCCGCTAGAAAAAGCAAGCCCGTGGGAAAATTCGGTTCCCCTGCTTCAGACAGAGGTCAGAAAACAATAATCCATCATTCCCAAATGCTCCCGGGAGGGTAAGAACGCCCAAATGAGGCGTCCTGGAGATGAGGGGAAGATATCCACACGATCGACCATTTCCCCCTCTTTGTCCAGACACGGGCCAAGTAGTGCAGTACAGAACCGTCAGGGCAGGTCCATCACCAAACTTACTAACCCGCCACTGCTAACTAACTATCTTACGATGATGACACCTAAAAGGGCCTTTTCTGCTTGGGAGTCATGCTCTGTACTACTGTGATAGATTGCGGTGGACAACACTCTAGTCTCAGTTTCATCTACTCTCCTCCTCTCTTCGCCATTAATCGCATCACAGCACCAGACACACAGCCGAAACAGACACGGTGTCCATCGCAACGACGGCAACTTCTTTCATCACAGCTTGACATACGCAATCTCGCCCCTTGCCCATTCCGAGCTCGCTCGCTTTCTCAGTCCCCGTTCGGACCAGATCCAGTCTCCACTAACGCGGAATGGTCACCCTCCCCCAGCTGCATGTCATCGCGGCCGTTCCGTCTGTCAAAAGGTGGTTAGCGTTGTCCGAGATGGGTTTTAGCGGCGGAGGGTCAAGGTCCATATTACTCGGGTGGTCCAGTCCAGTGGCCCACTGATGTTCGACCGATGGCGGATCGTTGGGTGTCATCTGTAGAGAAGTTGGGTGGGATGAAGGTGTGTGCTACTGTACGAGCTTACGGGTCCCGACTGGATGGCTGGTCGGTGGACTATATAGTATATAGTATATACTATAGGTAAATCGCTAGATCACTGGGTCAATTAGGTAGTGGTACGGATAGGAAGGGAGTACTATTGAATTTGGGAGAGAAGGCTTTGCCGTGTGAGACTCTTGCGTACTTGAATCGGGCTAGATGGGCCTTTTCATATACAATTCTATCTCAGCATGAACCTAATACACGAGGATTCTACCGGACCCGTCCCTGGTGAATAGATTAACTGTTTATGTAGATCCTGTGAAAAAAGCCATACCTCGTCCTCGTCCGCGTCTGCGTCCAACAATCGGCAAGGAAACACTCACCAGGCCGTACAGCACGTGCACGTACTTTCTCACACCAGGGCAATAGCTCCATCGCACGATACTGAATCCAGTGAATACTGAATACTAATAGTAATACTGGATCAAACCACAGTGTATTCCACAGCACTCGCGAATTCGATCAAAAACACCATCAAAGACCTCTCGCATGAATATTTGAGCTCGACCCCGCCGGTCAATCTTCTGCAGACCTTTCTGCACTGTAGAATGTAGACCCGTGCAGTCTTGCCCAGAAGCACCATCTGTGTTCTGTCCTGCAAAAGGTCCAATACACCCGGGAGCGACCGGGATCATCCAGGTGGGACCTCGGGGACACTAGCCTGCTCGAGATCGAATTACATACAGAACAGTGAGAACTGAGAACAGTGGCCGTAGTAAGAGTGGAGTGCGGACGGCGGCGCACGGGGTGGAGAATGGGATGCACGTCCTCTATAGCGTGCTGTGGGCAGTGGGCCGGGGACAATAGGACAATCGGTTAGTTTATCGCGATGGTCTGAGGTTTACAAAATACCTTCTGGGTATGATTACGGCCTCTCTCTTTGGCGACTCGTACAGGAAAATGGATCTCCACTGTGTAGGATCAACAAGGCAAGATAATTGCAAGATACACTACTGTATGCCGTACGGTAGAATTGACACGACGGGTGGAGACTCTGGAGAGAGTGGGAGAGAGAAAGAGAGAGACAGTCCGTGCAGCCGTCGAGGATCCATTAAAGGGAATTGAATCTCCACCGGAAGCCGGCAAATGGTGCGATCATGCGATGTACTGTCGCTTCGTTATAAGCAAGAGAGAGCGAGCGTCTACATTTTTCTGCGCAGGGAATCGACGCCGAGGGTTCTATTCTACTTGAACAGTGAAGAGGTGATATTGCACTTGCATTGACAAGATGAGTGTCTCAAAATGCAGATGCTTGATAATTCAGATTCTCTATTATAGGAGAAAAAAGAACTATCAGCAATAGAAATAAGCGAGATATTCCCATGTGCCAAGCCAGAAACTGACAATCCATTTTCGTAGTGTTCGACGAGCACTTTGGGTTTCTGAGCGAGGCACGTTTCAGCATAGGACGCACACAATGAACACAGGCACCACAGGATAAGTTAAGCAACACGCTGCGAAAAGTGCATACTCGGACTTTGCAAGCCTCTGCTTCAACCTCGTTATCAGTGAGTGGTCGTAACAGGCTGCGTGGCCATATGGCGAGCTACAACACTGTTCAGTCACAGTGTTCACTGAACAGTGGTCGCAGTGGACCTGAGATACCCAGGTACCCACGCCACAGGGACCCTACCCTCGGCGTAACGCCGACCCCCCAAGGCCAGTATTTGAGCACAGTAGCCTCGAGCTCTGCGTTCTTCAGAAAGCGATATCCACGATCCAAAGCTACAGCAAAGCGCACTAAGCTATATCCAGGACAAGACGAACGGGTCCCATCGCTATGATACGCGGGTTCACTCGAGAGAGTCGAGACAAGTGGATATCAACTGGGTGTCGACGCACGGACCCCCCAGAGTGGAAGTGGAGACGGAAGACAGGAAGAGGAAGATCAATGGAGATTCGGAGAACAGATGGTAACAAGATAGGGAACGAAAGACCAGAGGGAGAGTACTCGGAGATCAGAGGATAGAGGTATATGTTTTTTCCTTTGCGATGCTCTTTGCCACTCTGGAAAGAAATCACATGCCATGGTAGGAGGGCAGTCCTGGGGTGCTTGTTGTTACGACGGCGTAGTTGTATGGAGGTTAGCGAACGATTTGCTGGGCATGCCATCGGATCCTGGGCTCGGCGAGATGCGAGCACCAGATTCGATGCCGAGATGGTGAATCTGGAATCTTGTTTTTGGCGTCCGGCCGTGGGCGCGGCATAATGGTCGAGTGTTGTACGTTCCTACGTAGGTACCAAAAAATAGCCTCAGACTTGATGAGATGATAGCGAGTTGACTATTCAGAGCGCAAGTACGAATAGTCTTGGTTTAGGTTATGCAACATCCAGGCGTAGAAATGGAAAGATCGAAGACGCATTACTCCCTGGCATCTGTGCCGGATACTTGGCTCCTCCTATCAAGAAGCAATTTAAGGTACCTGCGACCTTCGCTTCACGCGATCACGACAACCATCGGTGATAGGCCGGATGGTCGACAAGATCAAGAAATCACACGAAGACGAGATGCGATGAACAGCGAAGTAACAGTCAAGCTCCTAGGAATCATCGAAAACAACGATGACTCTCCCTGTAACCGTCCATCGCTAATCTGCTCGAGCATCAAATCCAGACATAGACTTTGCAAAGGCCGATCACAGCCTCAGAAGGTTCTCGGGGCATGTCCATGGTCGAAGATGGGGTGGACGGGGGTGCATGGGGCCGAGGGTGGCACTTGGGGGGCTGATCTCCTCTTTAGGTCGGGTGCAGATGTGCACTGATCCTCGTGCCCGCCTCCCCCCTCGCCTTCGCTAAGGCTGTGTGATCGGGGGGTCCGAAAGGGAAAAGGCCGACCGTTTTCAACACGAGTGTTTAATAATGTTCTCTCGTTTCAAATGCTTACAGTACATGGCTACATGCCACATGGGGGCGTGGTCACTTATGATCGAGCGCCGCGCGATCGTTGCGTGAATAGGCGCCAGATCTGTCATCACTGGCGCGTCTGTGTGCAAGGTTTGCCTCTGGGGTTAGGACAGGACCATTCAAGTCTGAGTTAGAAGTACAGCCACGATGAGAATTGTATAGGTGCGGCAGCGAGCAGGTGCCAGGCTAGTGCTCTTGTGCTAGTGCTACTGCTACTGCTCGTAGCCTAGTACTGCTGTACGTACATGGTTTATTTCTCTGGGACGCCGGCTTCGAAAAGATTGTGCACTTTGCAGTAGTTACATGGAGTACCTGAGCGTCGGCTGTAGATCGCGATTTCAATCAAGTTCTCGGCCGGATCAGCGACCGTCCAAGTGGTCCCCGGTAACTGATTCAACTGATCCAGGTTCTCAACCATCGGGGGTACAAGCTGCGTCTGGAAGTACTAGACCGACGGAATCGCGACCAGAAGCAGGGGTCTCTACGACCCGAGATCTAGACGATGGGACCTAGGCTCACCTCGATGGCCGAATATCATTGATGATGGGTGCTGTGAGATTATTTTGCTGGGTAGTTACCTAAGGTGTTTGCTACGTGACTGACAGGTAGGTGGCTGTATATATGGATTTTTAACACGTGAAACTAGACCAGGTGATGGTTTAGAATCTGGAATGACTCCACGACCGTGCTTCCAGTCTTTCAGAAGAACCAGTTCAGTGACACTACAGTACTAGTACCTTGATATTGCATATGACTATCATGGTACCACCTCCATCATCTCCGTCCCTGCTGTCGTGTCTTCGACAAGACACATAAAGATCGACCGGTACTTCAAACGTAGCAGACATTCCGCTCAACGCAAGTGAAACGCGAAGCTGATCACAAAATTCACCACAAATAACTCGCAGGGCGCGAACCGATGCAACCTCGATTCTACAATAGGCTTTCAGATTATCCATTTGTCACAATCGTCGATCGTGAACGACTCAACGAGAACTCGGCTGCGAGTGGAGAAATCTCCGCGCGGCGTGCACCGTCCGATTAACCTGACTAGTGTGAGGTTGGAAATTGGAAATGGGACACTCTCGTTTTTGGAAAAAGTGGATAATAAGGCCAGCAGCGGACCAGTGCGTCGCCGTCCAGTACTCCAATAGTCCAGTGTCCAGTGTCCACTCAGCTCCTTTCGGGCGAATTCTTCTCGTGGAGACCACGACAATTCAGGATACGACGACGGTAGGACCCGTGCCTTGTCGATGCTGGTCGAGGATGATCAGAGATCCACACTACTGTCGGAACCGATCATACAGACACTGGCACTCACGCAGTAGTGCCTGACGCCTGTGCTTATTCAGGAAGAGACAAGGTTACCTTACGTCTCTTGACTCAGTCGGGGCAAAGTTTATCTCCCTTGGTTTCTGTTGTAGGTACCAACAGAGAGTTCACACGATTACGTCGAGCTTCAGTGACGAGTCGTGAGAGCGAGTTCATTCAACGCACGGTCGATTGACGCGAGCGTTTTCTTATCTTGGCCGGTCGAAGCTTGATTTTGTTCCTTTTAGTGAGAACTTCGTCAACTTGTGACTCTCTGTACGTGGCTGGGGATTCCGACCGATAAGGAACACGGTCGTCTACTTTGGTAAAGTTGGGGCCCTCCCGTTCGTTCCGGTCCTGGATCATCAATCTACAAGCAGTCGTGCTTAGAAACTTGCCTATGAATAAGTATTCATTTTGATATTCGCCAATTAAAGAGAGAAGTACGAGAAGTGCCTGCTCTAGGCTCCATCTCATCTTAGTATATAGCTACTAGCTACTAGCCTCAGTAGTCTGTAATCTGTATAGCGGGCATCTACAACCGGAACATGTCTTCAACGTGGATACAGAAAGCGCAGACAAAGACGGGAGACCGCGCCACATTTCAACGGCCGACGATCCGACCATGTATCGACTAGGTATGGCAGTGCAACACTGCGACCACACTCGTCTCGATGCAGCCATGCATCAACCGTAGATGCAAGAACACCAAATAGGGCGACATTCCACAGACTTAGCCTTTCTCTTTATCTGTTTTGGTCTTTACATACTTGTTCCGTATGCAGTGGTCACTGGTCACTGGTCACTTAGGTACGAGTAGTCAGTGACTCAGTAGTAGGCTAGGCACTGCTCAATTCCTCAATCTTTCAGATGTGTGTTCATTCAATCTCGTCCCTTTCGTTGGTCTGGGAATTACCCGAGACTGGATCGAGACTGCTTCGAATTTGTGATTGTGGATATCATGAAGGGACGGCTACGGCAGTCACTGGCATAGTCTAGACTCTAGACGAAGTTGAACTGGAAGAGGGGCTGGACGATCTCCCAAGGAAAGTGGAACCAATATGATATCTGTGAATAAGACTCAGTTTGTGTGCCACTGCGTTATGGTCTGGCGAATTCCATTGCACCGTGTTGATCGGATTGCTTGTTACATTGGCCGGAGACCATGGTAGACTTGCTTAAGAGACTGAGAGGTGGATGGGAGTCTCAATAGGGGAGAAGATCGAGGTCAAGCTGTGCGATCGAGTTGCATTTTTTTTCTGACATAGCACGAGTGTTTGGGAGTTGGAACTACGACTAACTTACTTTGTGTGTGAGTGTGGGCACTGTAGTGGATAACTGGATTCTAGGTAGTAATGATATCGTTATATACCTGAGTAGGGCAGTGGCACGAAGTACCTACTGTAAGTCTACACTGCATAGAGTGTAGACTGAAAACATCATCTTGTTCTCGGTGGAACACAGCGCACACTGCACAGAACACTTTCTAACAAGGCGACTACCATTTCAATGCCACTGCAAGTACATAGTCATGTACATCCATCCTCTTCACCAGATCGACCGCCTCAACCAGCTTCCGGATAAAGTGTCTGCAGCCAAAAGTCTCAATGTCAATGTCAACGTCAACGTCACCGTCAATCGCCCTTCCATTGGTCTCGTCGCTAACCGCATCATCCCTGTCCCTGTTCCGAACCCCCTCCAACCCCAAGCTTCAGCACGTTCTTTCACCTCCCACATCCCACAGAATGTGACATTTCCCCGGAGGAATACAGTCAACCAACCGGGCTGGCTGAAGGACTGCGGCAGTTCGCCTGGCGCGTGGGCGCGATCAAGCCTTGGCCCTCCCCGCTCTACTCCCCGCTCAACCCAGAGAGACATGCAGTCAAATTGAATATGATCGTCCAGTGAGAATGACCAAGGAGATTTTTCCTAGATGCGCCTTGAAGCGTAGTGCAGCGCAGCTCTGCGATGCCCTACTTCTGGATAAGTATTAAAATTACCGATGAGAGACCCGGCTGAACCGTGCAGCAAGATTGGGAAAATAAAAGAGCCTTTTTTTCAACTTCTTTTTTCGTCCGAGTTGCGAGTCGCGCGGACTGGGCACCAATTGGCGAGGAGGGCTGCCTCTTGGCTCATATCGACCCCCTGGTCCGATGTACAGATACAGCGCCTGGCTTGTTCTGGAACGGGAAGTCTCGCGTGTAATGACCGGACATGATTGCCTCTAGTTTTCTGGGCTCGGGGGTGGCTTTGGCGCATCAATCGGAGGAGATGATGAAGATAGGGGGAGGAGGCGACACTGCAGAAAGAGACCCGTTGGTACTTGGTAGACGCGGCTGGTGAGTAGTCGGTACGGTACGTATGACCATGTCCTCGACTCCTCAATACTTTTAGTACTGTAGAATGTTGATTCAATCCACTAGTTAGATTGTAGATTCATTTATCGTAGTAGTACAGTACCTGTCAACCTGATGTACTAATGTAGTAAATGTACTATGTGTGATCATGTGATGCCTTGGATGATAATTCCTCCATTCGTCCATACATCGCATCATTTTCCAAAGAGTGATGAACAGCCGAACGACCGTCGCATAGGAAGAGGCTTCACGTTTGAGCTGTTGCGCCATGACCGAGACCATCCATCGCAAACCTTTAAGACGTGATACTCATGCTCTTACGGGACAGGAGCTTTCTGAAATGTGAGACTCCCTTCTTGAGAGGTCTCCATCTTGAATGTCCATCTTGGATGAATGAGATCTGAAATCAGATCTCCTGGTCGAAACGCTTACCCAGAGCTCATTCAGATTTGGGAGACTTTTGACTTTGAGTCGATCGCGTTCTTGTGTACCTGCAACCTGAAAGAGTGGAGACGTGAGACTCGAGACTCTCGAGAATGAATGCTCAATGCATATCCACAAAGGCCCATGCTCAGGCGCTAAAGAGCGAGTGGGTCCAACCTGGTCAGACTCGAGGCCGGCAGACTCGGCTTTTCCAAGACACACACCACCGGCAGGTTGCCTCGAGGAGGCGCGGCGCGGCACTGCACTGGACAGTACGGACTCACGGAGTACAACTACATTGTTGATTGTAGTTGTATCGATTGTACTGACTGTACAATGTACACCAAGTCCCCCGAGTCAGCGCAAGCCAACGGCGTTTGAGAATTAGCCCGAGCCGTGGACAAGCACAACGAGGTCTCATGTATGCAATCAAGACGTCGAGAGCATGCGAGTCTCAATAGGTCAGAGCAATTGATCTAAGCATCTCAAGACGGAGTTTGTTGAATACATGACAACGCTCCTAAACCGGCGCGAGTCCGTTACTCCGTAGGAAATCAGGTATATACTAGTAGTCTACCAGTTAGTGTTACTAGTCATAGGACGAGAAGTCAGAGCCTCTCTCGGACTACGAACAATACAATACCCTCTTTCCTACTCATAGGTGTGGAATTCCACCGGCCAGCAGTCGGAGTTTCAAAGCCATCCACTGACCTTCTGAGCTCGTTCACGCGCGGCCGAGAGAGTGGGGGGGGCGTAAAAGGGCCGAAAGAATGCGAGAAGAGGAGAAAGAGAGATGCTGGTGGTGGGAGCGAAGAATGGGGCGCGGCCCAGCTGACGCTTGGTCGCAAATCCCAACTCACGCACCCCACGCAACCCATGGAATTGGACTCGGAAAAGAAACTCTCTTGTTCATATCTTTTGGCACGAGCACAAACCAACTTGGACCAAACATGCTCTGAAAACCGATCAAATGACCGTTACCGGTTATGGGGGGTTGCAATCTCTCGACAGATTCAGAAACAGACTTGCGACAGTACGGTATTCCTGTAGTCATGAGTCAGTAGACTCAGTACCCTGATTCGTGGTTTGAAGCACAATACTGAAAGTCCCGGACAAAGTATGGAGAATGCACCATGACCATGAGCAATAGGGTCTATCAAAACAAGATTTACAAGTTTTGACGAACCCATCACGGATGCCGATCGGCTCCCCTTCAAGGGAGAGTTGGGGATCGGAGTCGCCATTGGGATGATGGCCTCCCGTCGGGGTTGAGCCTGCTCGTTGCGCAGAATGACTCGGAGCGAGCGAACAGAGAGAGGCTGTGACAGGCGCATCTCAGTGGCTCCCTCCTCCACCACCACCACCTCCTCCTCCTCCATCCCCCCCAAGCCCAGACTTTCGGCAATGAGAACTGGGCGCATGATGCAAAGGAAGGGCCCTCTCCCTCTCTACATGCGCAGCGCACGACTCAGAGAAGGTTAGAACAGGAGCTAGAACCTAGACCCTAGAACCTTGAACCTAGATCCTGGACGAAAGTGGCACGGCACAGCTGTCATGAGCTGAATGATGGAGAAAGTCGACGTTGATGGGTCGGCCGTACCTACACGATCGTGCATATCACCCGGGAGGCTCTACACAATTACACACTACAAACTACACACGCCATCAGGACTTCTATTCTTGTCGCGTTGGCTGGTCATGACAACCCGTGAAGGTGGGTAGACGCCTCCCTATGTCTTAGTTCTGGGGGGAATAGTTCGGAAGCTCAGAGGGGAAGCATGGCGACGGCATCTCTCGGCGTCTAGTGATCGATGCGGACAATCTATAGGATGGGAGTGAAGTTCTTCTGTCTTTAGCTTCGAGTCCATGTGCCCATCACTGTGCTAAAAACATTCCGTTCTAGTAGCTCCTTCATTCAAAGTGTCATCAGAGTATAGTCACCTGAATGCCATGCAATCTCCATTTCAAGTAGAAAGGCTGGCCGAAGAACCAGCTACTTTATCCATCCTCATACTGGACGGGCGGACAAGCTACTCGTCGTTTATAGTTCACCACGTGAAACTCATGATGCTGTGCTGCCTTCGTAATCATATATCGGCATAGCCCGAGCAATATTTGTTCAAGAAGGAACAGAAGGACAAAAAAAAGGCATGGAAAAAAGATTGACAAAAAAAAAACAATCCAAATCAATCACCAATAATTACCAGAATCGAACCATCGCTCATCCTCCGTGCGTTCTCCCGTTAGTCTCCTCCACTCCATGTCACTGCGCTGCATGGGCCGCCGCTAATTCCACTCCACTCTCCAGATGCATCCATCTAGATTCAGGGTCTCTGGTTCTCTGACGCACGAGGCAAAATTACACCTGCAGCAATCTCAAAACGATCATGGAGCCTTTCCTCGAGGCATCTGAATTGCGACCATGGATTTGCTCGCTCTTTAGCTCTCTAGCCTTCTTTTTTTTAATCTGGTTTTCGGTTCTTTATTTCCCCCCTTTTTGCTCTATATTGATCTCAGTGCCCGTGGAGATGAGGATTCCGGTACTTTCTTTCAATACAGTACTGGCACTATGTATGTAACTACTAAATTAGTAAACTACCGTACTACTTCTTAGTCTTACGACTCGTCTGCTCCGAGCTTCCTTCCTGGACCCAATGAGAGTGGGTACTTCTGGGTCCTTTAAACGTTGCGCAACTCTCTCTTTTGAGCTATACTGCATTGTCATTATTCAATATTTGCTTTTTCTCGGTATCAGGGAGGGCAAATCTTAAAAAATTGTGAAATTCCATATTTATCTTTTCTTTTTTGGGTTCTACGCATCCATCAAATAGTCTATGAACTCTTTTTTTTTTTTTCATGTTATTATTATTTCAGGATTATGGTGATGGACATTGTTCAATGGCATGTGCCTACAAATTGAACGTCTTGGACGCCCGTCAATCAATTCTGGCTTCTTCTATCTTTTCTCTTCCTCTTCCTTCTTCTCCTCCTCTGAATCTATTCCTCTAGATCTCTTATAGATCTCACTTCCTCTCATCCGGTCTGTGATTGAGAAGTCTGTGTCCACCATCGACATTCGTTTGGGCCTCCTCATTCTTTTGCGTCTTATCCTCAATCCCGAGCTTCCAACTTGTCGCCATTCTCCCATACTCTCTCCTCGATTTCCTCGACCTAGAACAGCGAATTCGAATTGGCCCGGAGCAATCGTGTCTGTGTAAACAGTTTTCAAGTAAGTCAAAATCTGACGGTCAGAAAAGTGCTATGGATAGCACAGTTAATGTGTCATAGCGACAGATACCATATCGACAGCAGTAGCCATCTCTCCGGTGACAACGAGTCAATCAAACAAGATTGTCGATAAGCTCTCACTCGACCTATACACGACGTGCTCAGAAGTCTGCTGCAGATCGATTGTCACATTCCAGGTCAAGATGACATTTCCATTTCTGCGAGCGTTTGTCGCGCTATTGTCAGTGCCATCGTCAACCCACTTCTCCCACCCCCACGACAACTTCGCTGTCCATCTCCAGGAATTGGGAGAAGCACGTGAAAGGCTAACTTGAACCATCGCCTCTCCAGTTGCTATCGCTACTTCCGCCTCGTTGTCAATCTCTGGTCCTTTTGGAATTTCAAGCCCATTCCACCCCCCGAGAACCCCAAACTCACTTCGCAGGATGTGACGGTCATCATCCCCACCCTCGAGGGCTGCGGAGACGAGTTGGTCGAGACGATCCGATCCATCCTGGAAAATCAGCCGTACGAGATCCTCCTCGTGACCATCGAGGCCAATCGCAAACGAGCGGAAAAGATGCTGAGCGCCATGCCCGCGTCCGACGCTCGCATCCGTTTGTTCACCGTGACCCATCCCAACAAGCGTCGCCAGATGACTCGGGCAATTCCCGAGGTTCGCACTTCCATCACTCTGCTGGCCGACGACGACGTCAGCTGGCCTTCAACTGTCTTGCCCTGGATTTTGGCTCCATTTGAAAAGGATGAGCGGTACGGCGGCGTCGTCACTTGTCAGCGATTGCGCCGGGCTGCCTCGCCCACATTCTCCCAGCGCATCTGGGGATTCCTGGGTGCCCTCTATCTCGAAAGACGCAACTTTGACTGCGGCGCCACCACCAACATGGACGGAGGGCTGCCATGTATGTCGGGCCGGACAGTGGCATACCGCACAAAGATTCTCCAGGACGATGGCTTTACCTACGCTTTTACCAATGAGGAGTGGTGGTGGGGAAAGTATCAACTCAATGCAGATGATGACAACTTCATCACTCGATGGATGGTCTCGCACGGCTGGGAGACCTTTATGCAATATCACCCAGAGGCCGAGGTTTTGACGACGCTGGAGGACAACCCCGTTTTCTTGAAGCAATGTGCTCGGTGGTCTCGCAGCAATTGGCGCAGCAACCTGACGAGTATGTTCCACGAGAAGCACATCTGGTAGTAAGTAATCT
Source organism: Penicillium ucsense (assembly GCA_014839625.1). Taxonomy (NCBI): domain Eukaryota; kingdom Fungi; phylum Ascomycota; class Eurotiomycetes; order Eurotiales; family Aspergillaceae; genus Penicillium; species Penicillium ucsense. The sequence continues at coordinate 66,805 of WIWV01000126.1, read as the reverse complement.
ATTATTTTTTTGTTTCCCACCTTCTTCTGCCTGTCCACTGGCACGTCAAGTTTTGGCCCCCCCCCCCCATCACATGCACATTGCACACATCTTTCCCATCCTTTTTTCTCTCTCGTCAAGAAATGCGACACGCCGCACAATTCCCATTCCCTGCCACGCAATCTTCCTCAATCACTTTGCCCCCAAAATGTCAGATACATGAGGTGACAAAAGTCATTCTTCTTGCTGCTGTCATTGAGCTCTGAGTCCGAAGCACCTCATTGGGAAGAGACGCCTGTTCCAATGCAGTTCCACATTGTAATGCTCGTGCATACAGCCAGCAGGACAATATCTGCACGTTGATGCAGTCGCTTTCTCCATCCCCCGACCGGGGTAAGCGAAACAGAGCAAAAGTACCAAAAGTACCACCTCGGTGGCGTCGGCGAATTTCTCTTTCTGCGTGAGCGTCGGAAATCGCCGTGCTTCTGAGATCCGGTTCAATCATGCAGCAGCCGCTCTGATCGAGTCGAATCGCGCAGTCACTCGTTCGTCCTTTTCTCCACGAAAGATGGCAAGGAAACGAGGAAACGAGAGATTATGCTGCCTGTCAACCCGCCTCTTGAGCCATGACTTCCTTCCTCTTCTCTCTTCCCCCCCCCCCCCCCCCCCCACAAAAAAAACAACAAAAAAAAAAA